>CAUYQV010122585.1:0-33880 GCA_963574575.1 Galagoides demidoff | reverse complement strand
GGCATTTTGTTTAGCTATTCCTTATTATAAGATGTTTATACTGTTTCCATTTTTTTCCTTAAAAAATCTAAAAAAATAAAATACAAATAAAGTACATCTAAAAAAATAAAAATAATTAAGAGGTGTTTGCAAAAAAAAAATGACAGAAGACCAATGTTCTTAATATGTGAAGAGGTTTTCATATTTCTTCTTCTTTTTTTTTTTCTTGAGACGGAGCCTCAAGCTATCCCCCTGGGTAGAGTGCCATGGCATCACAACTCATAGCAACCTCCAACTCCTGGGCTCAAGCGAGTCTCCTGCCTCCGCCTCCCAAGTAGCTGGGACCACAGGTGCCCGCCACAACGCCTGGCCATTTTTTGGTTGCAGCCATCATTGTGGTTTGGCGGGCCCGGGCTGGGGATTCGAACCTGCCACCTTAGGTGTATGTGGCTGGCGCCTTAGCCGATTGAGCCACAGGCGCTGAGCCGGAAATAGTTATTTTTTATGTTGCTGTTGTTGAAGACAGAATCTCACTCTGTTGTCAGGCCAGAGTGCCATGGCCTCAGCCTAGCTCACAGCAAACTCAAATTCCTGGGTTCAAGCTATCCTCCTGTCTCTGCTTCCTGAATAGCTGGGGCTACAGGTGCCTACCACAACGCCTGGCTAATTTTTCTGGTTTTAGTAGAGACAAGAGTCATGCTTTTGCTCAGTCTGGTCTCAAACTCCTAAGCTCAAGGGATCCTCCCACTTTAGCCTCCCAGAGTGCTAGGATTACCAGTGTGAGCCACCATGCCTAGCGAGAAGAGTCACATTTTAATATTTTTACAAATACTGTTAGCAGTCTGGCCAAATAGAAGATGCTGAATTCTTCTGGGTGCTTCTGTAGTCAGTCAGTTGGTTGACTTAAATGAATACTGTCGAGGTTCACACAGATGTGTAGGTGGGAAGGAGGGGACCTCTCAGACCACAGTTTGGGAACTGCTACCCAAGAAGGAGGCTAAAGTGCCCCCATTTCACAGCTGGGCAAATGGAGGCATGGAGACATCAGACCAGGACTCCTGGCTCTTTCTATGGTCCCCTGTTTATCCCTGAGGTTTCCTGGAAGGACTATCCCTCCCAGTCTGCCCTGGTCCTAGAATGGCCAAGTGTTTGCTGGGGGCAGGGGTGAGGCACTGGGCGAGGTGGCCCCGGGGATAGCCTCCAGCCAGGGCAGGCAGCCTTCTGGTGTTAACACCCAAAGTTTTGTCTGAGAAATCTAGTGGGACAGGCCCCCAGCCCCCACAATCCTGGGAGGAACCCTGTTCCCAGAAGCCTGTCCCCGAACACTGCCGTCAGCCTCAGAGTTCATTTCCTGGTTAAACAAACATCTACATTAAATGGCCCAGTTGGGCAACGCCCAGAAGCAGCTTCTGAGTGGAGACTTGGGCACACGGCCTGCCAGGCCTCCTCCTTGGCCGTCCGGTGAAGACACATCCATCATCACAGAGTTGCTGAAGCAGGGCTATGGCCGTCTGGGAGGAGGGGCTCAGAGGGACGTGCAGAGTGGCCCGTGCCCAGACCTTACAGAAGTGTGTCCCCGGCAGCTCAGAGACTGTAACAATGGTAATGATAATAACTTCAGACGTTTGGGTAGGGTGTAGCCACTGCTGTCCGTCATCTTATCTCCTCCCTGTAGGGTGGGGATGCTTACCCATTTTCCAGATGAGGAAACTGAGGCATCTGAGAGGAGTTCACCCAGGGTCACATAGTTCCTTGTTGGGGTGAGGGTGCAGACATCCTCCCTTCCAGTTGTCCTTGTGCCACTGTGGCCACTGCTCCATTAGGAAGAGCTCAGTACAGAGGGACTAGCCCAGGCCCCTCCTGGAGTGCTAGACTCCTGCTCGCCTTCAGGCAGTTAAAGAATAGATATTCCCAGGGTCATACACCCACTATCTGTGATGGGCAAACATGCCACTTAGTAAGTACTTACTGTGTGCCAGGCACTCCTAAGTGCTTGGACATCAGAGACGGACTAGATGGGTTGGAATCTTGGCTCTGCCCCCCTGTAGCAATGACCTTGGGCAAGGGCAGGGCTTAGCTGTGCCTCCATTTCCTCCTCTGTGAAGTAATAGCACCCACCTCCTAGGCTGTTGGGAGGGTTCAGTGAGATGATACATGTAATAAGCTTAGAGCCATGCTTAGCGCATACTGTGTTCAGTAATGCTAGCTCTTATGTTATGATGGAGGTGTTAGTACCATTCCTGTTTTGCATGAGTTTCAGATAAGAGATAACTTGCCCAAGGGCATAGGATAGGAAGAGGTAGGGCCCAGGATTTGAACCTGGGTCCTCCAACCCCAGAACATGGGTTCTCAGCATCATTCTGTCTGACCAGTGAACATTGAAGCATCGGCTCCTAGAAGGTTGGAGGTCATCCTGACTCCTGTCCTCATTTTATAGGGGAAGAAACTAAGCTTCAGGTCTCCTGACCTCTTCCTTTTCCCTACAGAATAATTCTCTGGTGGAAGCCTTGCCCCCAGCTTTCTTAGGCTGTCGAGGCCTGCCCTGGCAGAATACATTTTCCCTTGCAAGGGCTTTTCGCATGTAGGACTCTGCAGAAGCCCCTGCATTGGGCAGTGAGCTCCTTCTTCCACAGAGCCCCGCACTAGTCCTGCGGATGGAGAAGGGACACAGTGAGTCATGATTCAGTGCCCATAGCAGGGCAGGGGCCTCAGTGGGCCTTGAGGTTTTCCCTCTTGCTCCTTAGAGGCTGCGACGCCCCAGCCAAAGAGGCCTCAGAGAGAAGCAGAAGGCAGACTGACCCTGTCCCCGAGTTCTGCCCTGCTGGGAACATTGTGGAGGAACTGAAGTCCCCCCAAACAATGTGTTTATTAGGCAGGAAACTATTAGGGGTGGACCAGCTGGAGAAGGGAACTCTGCACACCAGGCACTGTATCTCATGTCATTACACCTTTTATTGAACATCTGTGTGTAAGGATCTTAGGTGATGCGTCTTTTCTGATGAAAAGCACAGCAAGGTAAAGGTCATGGTTTTTACCCCCCAGGGGACATTTGGCAATGTCTAGAGACATTTTTGGTTGTCACAATGGGGCTTTGGGGGCTGTGTGTAGAAGCCATAGATGCTGTTATTATCCTGCAGTACATAGGACAGCTCCTACCACAAAGACTATTCTGTTCCAACATGCCCATGATTGAAGAAACCCAGGGCACAGAATGACTTTGGGTGTTCTGTAGGCCAGGTAGTCATGGACAGCCAGGCTGCAGCTTTTGAGCAGAGACTATCACTGAAAGAAAAGAGAACAGCATGTACAAAGGCCCCAAGTCAGGAGCATGTCCTGAAAAAGACCAGAGTGCGTGAGATCGGGTTGGTTATTCCCCACCATGTTTCGGATGAAAAAACTCAGGCTCAGAAAGGGGTTTGCTGAAGTCGTGCAATCAGGCAGTGCTGGAGCCGAGGTGTGGACGTTGATGTGACTGATGCCACACTCCACTTGCTTTCCACACCCCAGCTGCTGCTGTCAGAGGAGGGGCTCAGCCTTCATTTTGCAGTTACTGCCTCTCCCTTACTTGACTCTCTGAGTTTGTTTTACTTTATTCCATCTGTGAGTACTTGACTTTTTTTCCTGGTACCACCTCAATAATAAAAACAAGAAGGATAATGAGATCCAATAATTCTATACTGTTTCCCACGTGCCAGGCACTGTTCTGAGTGTGATATTCCTGTGTACACACAACACGTACACTCATTTCAACCCCATATCTCATAACATGCATGTGTGCTAGATGCTGTTCTTTTGTGCCCATTTCACAGATAAGAAAATTGAGGCACAGAGTTAAATGACTTGTTCAACTAGTAAAAATCAGAGACAGGAAACTACCTCGTTCTAGAGTCCATGGTTTTTGGGGTTTTTGTTTGTTTGGTTTTTTTGAGACAGGATCTCGCTCTGCCATTCAGGCTGGAATACAGTGGCATGATTATAGCTCACTGCAGCCCCCAGCTCCTGGGATCAAGCAGTCCTCCTGGCTCAGCCTCCTGTGTAGCTGATGCCTAGCTAATTTTTAAATTACACCTAATTTTTTTTTTATTTTTGGTAGAGAAGGGGATTTATTGTATTGGCCAGGCTGGTCTTGAACTTTCTGTGCTCAAATGATCCTCCTGACTCAGCCTCCCAAAGCGCTGGCATTGTAGGTGTGGACCAGCATGCCTGGCCAGAGTCAATGCTTTTAACTGTGCCTCCGTGCATTTGCCCTCTCAGCAGGTAGTCGTGACTTTCTCAGCACTAGAGTCTATTATTTGCTTGATCAGTGAGTGGCTCCCCAGTTTAGTAACACGCAAGGTTCAGCACAGAAGGGAATTTAGAGGTTGGTTTGTTCATACATGGGGAAACCAAGGTTTGACCTTGAAAGTGACTTGTGCAGCCTAATACTGGGCAGCAGTGGGTGAGCTGGATCCAGAGCCAGGTGTCCTGGTTGAGTGCCCTCTGCTCCACTGTGGGCTACCTGCCACCAGCCATGCGCGGCTGCCTCATCTGTTTCATCAGGTTGCCTGTGTGTCTTTGTACCCCTGGATCCCAGCCACCAACTGTGTCTGATATCCGGCAGGTTTGGGGCCACAGAGGAGGAGCCTGCTTTTGGCAGAAGGCCCAGGCATCTGTCTTTGTCTCAGCCCCCACCCATCCTTCCTGTTTATGCACATGATCTCAGATTATTCCCGGATCTTACAGGTGTGGAAGTGGGACTCAGATGAGTTAACTAGCTCACCTTCTGAGGTCAGTCTGTAGAGTTAGTTCTTCCCAAGTGGAGTGAACATTCATTCCTCATTCACTCATTCATTCGCTCATTTATTCTTTCCAACAACAAAGAACTACTTATGCTGAGCACTGATCATGCACCTGTGAAGTTCATGGTCCCTACCCCCCAGTGGAGATGTAATTGCCTTGTGGTGATGATGGGTGTCTTGGGAGGGGAGTGTTCAGTAAGGGCACCTAACCCATCCAGCTCAGGGATAGGGATCAGGAGAGGTTTCTTAGAGGAGGTGATACCATGGCTGAGGCTTAAAGGACGACTGGGGGCTGCCTAGGCAGACGGGGGAAAGGACATGGAGGGAGCAACTTGTTGCATAAGAGGAAGAGTGGACTCCCTGGTCCAGAGAACCACAGGCTGCTCAAGATTGGTGGGGCTGGGGGGGGGGGAGGCAAAGGTCACACCATAATGCTAGTGGCCATTTATTGAACATTTATTATGTATCAGACATCATGTTGGGCCTTAGCTCAACAACCTTCTGAGTTAGATGCTCTGAATATGCAGAGAGGTTAAGTAACCTTTTGATGACACACAGTTAATGAGTACCAAGACATAGTCTGAGATACACTGGACCTTGTCTCCAGCAGCTTGTTGGTCCCTCTAGAAACTCTTAGTACCTGCCCCTCTTAATGGCTTTGTTTCCTCCTGCAGGTGGAAGGACAGTCCAGAGCCCTTGTCATTGCACAGGACCTGCTGTCTTCAGAGAAAGCGTGAGTCCCCAAGCAGCTGCCTGTGGCCTTGAGCTTGTAAACAAAACATCACCCCTCCCAGGCTTATACAGGATGGGAATTAATGCAGCCTCAACCCTCTTTTCCTCTGCAGATATGTGGAGATGCTCCAGCACTTACATCTGGTGAGTTAATCATTTTAATTGTCCAAAACTAATTGCCCTTTTACAAGGCTGTGATAAAAGAGGCAGGAAAGCAATGAGGAGATAGAGGTGATTTCCATTAACAGAGGCTTGGCAGCGGGCAGGCATTCACCAAGGCTTTTCAGGGAAGTCCATCTCTGATTAATGTGCTGCAGGGGGCTGACAACTCTGAGCTTTCAGTGTGTGTACCTCCCTGTACATCCACTGGAAGGTGGGATGTATGGGGGGCATGGACTGAGGATTCTAGAAGAATTTGAGGAAAGGTGGTTCAGGCCTTCCTGTGTGTGTGAGTTTGCGTGCACACCTGTGTGTGGGAGAGGGTGGGTCCATTCAGAGAAGGTGCTTGCACAATGAGAGAGCAGCCGAGGGCGTAAGAGACTTTCTAAGTCACCTCTGTGCAGGGGCAGGGACATCTGCACTGGTTGTGAGGGACTCGTTTGGACTTTCAGAGGGAAGGAGGCAGACTCGGGGATCACCTGCACTCCAGTCACTGCCACCCCATACAACTAACAGGGCCATCTGCACACTCTCCCTTTGCAATCAGTTAGATTCAGTACCACAAACTTTTTTTTTGAGACGGAGCCTCAAGCTATCCCCTGGGTAGAGTGCCATGGCATCACAGCTCATAGCAACCTCTAACTCCTGGGCTCAAGCGAGTCTCCTGCCTCCGCCTCCCAAGTAGCTGGGACCACAGGCGCCCACCACAATGCCCGGCCATTTTTTGGTTGCAGCCATCATTGTTGTTTGGTGGGCCCGGGCTGGGGATTTGAACCTGCCACCTTAGGTGTACGTGGCTGGCACCTTAGCCAATCGAGACACAGGCGCTGAGCCAAGACTCCCTATTTAATAAATGGTGCTGGGAGAACTGGATAGCCATATGTAAAAGACTGAAACTGGACCCACACCTTTCTCTATTCACAAAAACTGATTCAAGATGGATAAAGGACTTAAATTTAAGGCATGAAACCATAAAAATCCTCAAAGAAACCATAGGAAAAACACTGGAAGATACCAGCCTGGGGAAAGATTTCATGAAGAAGACTGCTATGGCAATTGCAACAACAAAAATAAACATAAACAAATGGGACTTAATTAAACTGAAAAGCTTCTGTTCAGCCTGAGAGACAACCACCAAAACAAATAGACAACCTACACAATGGGAAAGGATATTTACATATTTTGAATCAAACAAAAGCTTGATAACTAGGATCTATAGACAACTTAAATTAATCCACATGAAAAAAGCCAAAAAGCCTATATATCAATGGGCAAGAGACATGAATAGAACCTTCTCTAAAGAAGACAGACGAATGCCTAACAAATATATGAAAAAATGCTCATCATCCCTAATTATTAGAGAAATGCAAATCAAAACCACCCGGAGATACCATCTAACCCCAGCAAGAATGGCCCACATCACAAAATTTCAATACTGCAGATGCTGGCATGGATGTGGAGAGAAGGGAACACCTTTACACTGCTGGTGGGACAGCAAACTAATACAATGTTTTTGGAAGGAAATATGGAGAAAACTCAAAGAACTCAAGCTAGACCTCCCATTTGATCCTGCAATCCCATTACTGGGTATCTACCCAGAAAGAAAAAAACCCTTTTATCATAAGGACACTTACATTAGACTGTTTATTGCAGCTCAATTTACAATCGTCAAAATGTGGAAACAGCCCAAATGCCCACCAACCCAGGAAAGGATTAACAAACTGTGGTATATGTACACTATGGAATACTATTCAGCCATTTAAAAAATGGAGACTTTACAGCCTTTGTATTAACCTGGATGGAAGTAGAACACACTATTCTTAGTAAAGCATCACAAGAATGGAGAAGCATAAATCCTATGTACTCAATTTTGATATGAGGACAATTAATGACAATAAATGACATGGTAGGGGGGTAAGGGGAGAGCAGAGAAAGAAGTAGGGAGGAGTTGGGAAAAGGAAGAGCAGAGAGAGGGAAGGAGGGTGGGGGTGGGATCTTGGGACACCTTTTGGGAGCAAGGCATAATTGTGAGAGGGACTTACCTAACAAATGCAATCAGTGTAAGGGGTTTCTTGTGCCCTCAGTGAATCCCAAACAATAAAGGGGGTGATATACCTTTTGGGAGCAAGGCACAGTTGTAAGAGGGACTTTACCTAACAAATACAATTAGTATAACCTGGTCTCTTGTACCCTCAATGAATCACCAAACAATTAAAAAAAAAGATGAACTCAAGGGTAGAGATTCTTGTCAAGGATGAAAACAGAGGCTATGCACAGTAGCACAAGCCTATGATTCCAGCACTATGGGAGAGTGAGGTGGGAGGATCTCTTGCACCTAGGAGTTTAAAGTTGCTGTGAGCTATGATGACACCATTGCACTCCAATCTAGGTGACAGAGTGAGACCCTACCTCTAAAATCAAAATAATAAAAAATATTATAATATTATATTATTTAATATACATAATAAAAATAAAAATTCAAAATAATAAAAATGAAAACAGGAAGTGCCCGACAGCCAACAAAACAGCTAAGAATACCAGGTCCACGACTGGATAGAATGAAACTTCCTGGTTCACTTTTATCAAAAGACAACTCCAGTCACAGGCTCCTTCTAGGAGTCAAGCTCCCAGAGTGGCAGTCTCAGTTCCTCTGCCCCTCTCCCTTGCCCACTGTGGCTTTGAACTCCCCCATGGCCACTTTTAGATCCCTCCAGAAAAAGCCAATCCAAATTCCCAAAGCCTCTCACTAGGCTGTCTTGCGTCCCTCCTCCCTTTATGGCACTGGTGGCTGGACATAGCTTGCCCCTTGCCCAGATGGGAAAGCTGCACCCTGTGCTATGGCAGAGTTGGGATGCTGTCTGCTTGGGAGACCCTAAGACTGCTGCACCTCAAAGACTGGTTCTCCTGGGACACTCAGGGTAGTAAAAGTGAGAAGGGGTAAGGTATGGGGGGCAGTAATAAATGGGGGAATTTCAGGAGGCCTGCGGGATCTGGGTGGTAATAGAGAAGCTGAGATTCTTGTGGCCCACAGAGCACCCTCATTCCTGTGTGCACCCGGGCACTGGTGCAGGTCTGACAAACATCTGTTGGTGCCTTGACTGTGGCAGAGCTCAGCTGTGCATCTCCAGTGGGCAGCAGGGACAGCATCAAGAATGCTGCCCACCTTCTCTTCCATGAGGGCTTAACAGACTATGACCAGTTAAAGAAGGGAGTTAAAACACAGCCAGGGAGATAGTAGGATAAGCCCTGCAACACGGGACCAGGATTAAAGGTGCACACATAGACTTTTACGTATAGGTTTAATGTGCCCATGTACAATCCAGCATCTATTTTCCAGTATGTGTTGAGGGTGCCCAGGAATAACAGCTGCCTGGGAGCAATGAGCACACCTGGCACCCAGATCTTGGTTTCTACATATCGCTTTCCACTCAAGAGGACCCAGGGCTCCTTGAAGAGACAGCTGATGCCAGAGCCAGGGCGCAGCACATGTGGGACCAACCTGGAGCACCACATGTCCCACAGGAAGAGAGTGCTCAGAGAATAGACACATATATCCAGAGGACACAGGAGCAGCTGGAAGGGTCTCTTGACAGTCATGTGGAACAGTCTGAGGACTGAGATAAATACCAACAGTAATGCATCACAGCCCATTGAGTAACACAGGCACGTCGAAGTGCACATGGACAAACCCACAAGTGAAGGGAAGACAGCAGAGCTAACGCGTGTGGAAAGGACGATGCAGGACTATTGTGACAAGCAGCAGACAATGCCTTGGCTTTGCTGTGGTTTGAATGTCTGTCCCTCAGAAATGCTTGCTGAGAGTTAAGCCCCATTGTGGCAGTACTAAGAGGGGTTGCCTTTAAGAGGTGACTGGGTTGAGGGCTCTGCCCTCACACATGGATTTATCTCCTCGTGGATTCACGGGTTAATGAGTTAATGGATTGGTGGATCATTATGCAAGTGGGACGGGTGGCTTTGTAAGATGAGGAAGGGAGGCCTGAGCCAGCACTTTAGCATGCTTGGTGCCACCTGTGCTGCCTTAGGACTCTGCAGAGTGTCCCCACAAGCATGAAGATGCTCCATAGGTGTGACCCTGTGACCTTAACTTCTCAATCCCCAGAACTGTAAGAAATAAGTTCTTTTTCTTTATAAAAGTGCCCGGCTTCAGGCATTCTGTTATATGCAACAGAAAAAAGAGTGAAAAGTCTCAAAGCATCTCCCAACAAATTACAGACCACAGAGAGAAACAGAGTTGCTTCACAGCAGAGAGGGTCATTGCCTAACGTTCAGGGCATAATTGTCAGTTCCACAGGGGCTACCAGCCTCCCATATGGAAAGCTAAGCTGAGGCACTTGGGCTGGACAAGCAGCGATGTGCTGCTCTAGCTCAGCAGTGCCTGATTGTTGAGCACTTATTCAGGGAGGGACTGCACAACCAAGTCACCCCAGGAGGCCTCAAGGCAACGATGGCCCCTTCTTACCAGACACCTCAGTGGCAACCATGGTTAGAATTCTAGAGTCAGAGATTATATTCTATGGAGTTGGTTAGAATATCTGGGCCCTGTCTGAATCCCCCAGTAGAGCCTCAAAGCCAGACGATGAGTGCCATAGCGCAGGAGGCAGGGTGCTTCAAAAATATCTACTACAGAAAAGACTAAAGGAGAGAAGGAGCCTAAGGAGACCTGAGATTCAAGGCATGAAGCCTTACATAGAGAGGGAAGTGTAATAACGAAGCCCATCACCAGAAAAAGGGGACAAATCTGTGTCTCAGAAACTATCATGTTCAATGCTGCTTCCCAATGCAAGAGCAACATGATGTTATGTGGAAGGATGGCCTTATTCTTGGCAAGGTGTCACAAGGCCTGCAAATAACTCTTAAATGATTCAGGAAAAAAATCCCATATATGCAGGTATCTCTGTAAAGAAAGAAGAGCAGGATGCTAATGGGACAAGCCAAAATGCACAAAATGCCTCACCATTACACCATGCTTGCAACTTCTCTATTGGTCTGCAATTTTCTAAAACAAACATTCCAGAAAGGAGAGGTAGGGAAAAGAGGGGAAGAAAGAAAGAAGACACGTTGGCCCCAAGACTTCTGTACTCTAAGATGAATTCAGGTTTGGGAACTTTGGACTCAGTCTGTCCCATTCATTTTTTTTTAAGATTAAAAATCAAAGACCAAAATAAAAAAAAAATCAAAGGCCAGCTCGGCGCCTATAGCTCAGTGGCTAGGGTGCCAGCCACATACACTGCAGCTGGTGGGTTTGAATCCAGCCTGGGCCTGCCAAATGACAATGACAACTATAACCAAAAAATAGCGGGGCATTGTGGTGGGCGCCTGTAGTTCCAGCTACTTAGGAGGCTGAGGCAAGAGAATCGCTTAAGCCTAAGAGTTTGAGGTTGCTATAAGCTGTATGCCACAGCACTCTACCCAGGGTGACATAGTGAGACTCTGTATCAAAAAATAATGATAATAATCAAAATCAAAATCAAAGGCCAGGTGTCATTGCTCCCGCTTATAATCCTAGCACTATGGGAGGCTAAGGCAGGTGGATTGCCTGAGCTTAGTAGTTCAAGACCAGCCTGAGCAAGACCAAGACCCCATCTCTACTACAAATAGAAAAATTAGCTGGGCATGGAGGCAGGTGCCTATAGTTCCAGCAACTCAGGAGGCTGAGATAGGAGGACTGCTTAAACCCAGGGGTTTGAGGTTGCTTTGAGTTAGGCTGATGCCATGACACTCTAATCTGTGCAACAGAGTGAGTCTCTGTCTCGAAAGAAAAAAAAAGATTAAAAATAATAAAAGTAGCAGGCACATGGGCTCTCACAACATAGTTTCCAGTTTACCTGGTGGCCAGGCTGTATCTGCCTGTCTTAGCCCGGGGCACATGCTGCGCCTGGGACATTTTCCATAGGGGTAAAACCTGGGTGGGACAGTCAGCAGTCCTCTCTAAGGAGAGATCTAGAGCTTTCAGCTCTAACCCTTGGGTGAACCAGGTAAAGAAATCCCTTGTTCAGTGGTGGTCAGCTGCAAATGTCTCTGCTTCCTGAATCCTTAACTGCAGAAGCCCCCATGGGAAGCAGTGGCCTCTGAGACCCACTAGGACCATGGCACAATCCTGGGAATGATAGCCATCAGGCAGGACATGCCCGGGAAGCAATCCCACACAGCCAGGCCCATACCTAGCTCCTCACGTGTGAACGGCAGGAAGGTTGTATCCTCATTCAGGTTCTTGTTGAAGTCGATGCACAGTAGACTGAGCTTCTTCTTGATGCTTTTGATTTTCTGAGGAAAAGACGACAGTAGTGGGAGGAGGAAGAGACCAGCAAGGAAAGTGTATACCACACTAGCCGCAGGGACATGCCTATTCCCGTTAAAGCTGGGGCCAAGTGGGTTCCTCCCCTGACCTAAGCAAGAAAAGAGACACTGGAAAGAGTAAAAAGGCCAAGACAGAAAGAAGACAGACTCGGGTGGCCACAAGGCTGTCCCTATGGCATGGGTCTGAGCCTAACTTCCAGAACCTCCTCTCAGAAGCCATCTTCAGCCTATAGCCTACGCTTTTAAACATTTTAACAGAGACACGTTTTCATCCTTTATCTGGTAAATCCGGTTTTCACAAAGTTAAAAACCAGCCCTGGTACTATGGGGTACCAGCTAAAAAAGTGACTCTCAAGTGGCCCCTTTGCCAGTGCTGAGTGCAAAGAGGTCACCACATGACAAAGGCCTCACTTGGGACCACGTGATAAGTGACAGACTGGCAGCAGAATTGGGCTTCAACTCAGAACCTGTGAGGGCAGAGGTGGTGTAGGGAGCCACAGCATTTGACTCCCTCCCTGGGGCAGCTTTGGCGCCCTTAGAGAGGGGGGTCCCTACTCCTTGGCAGGGGGATGACACTGCTCCACAAGGCTAGAGCACAGATGCCTACCAGAAGGACAGAAGGGTAGGCAGGGGATGGCAAACCATGCTGACAACTGTGCCCAGAATGTGGGCTCATTGGGCAGGCTATGGCTCTGAACCAGGTGCTCAGGCTCACTGGGCCTCTTCTGGGAGCAGGCCCCACAATGATGCTTCCAAATGTCCCTTTCATTGGCGCCTCATGCAAGCAAGCCCAGCCAGCCTTTCCTCTTTGAGGGAAGGTACATTTATCTTTTAAAACCAATACTGGTGGGAACAGGATTCAAGTGACAAGAACAGTCACACCTACGGACTGCCTGTATCAGCCCTTTTATTTCCTGTATAGATGCTCTTCAACCTAGGATGGGAGGTACACTCCAACAGACCCACTATGAATTGAAAATGTCTTTAACACTCCAATGGAGCATCACAGCTGGGCCCATCCCACAGTACATATGCTCAGGACACCATAGTCAGTCACCTACCATAAGACTTAACATATAGTAAAGTATCAACCATCTTATGTAATTCAATGAACACAGCAGTGCCCTGAGGAGCACCCTCCAGCTACCACCAGCCCAGGAAAAGATTAAAATTCAAAATTTGAAGTATGGTTTCTATGGTAAATCAGGGCCTGTCTATATTCTGGTGCCTTGATGACTTGGGGTTCTCTCACGTGGCCAGTTCCTAGAGACAGGGCACTATTGTGAGTACCAACACACCTTCCCACACAGATCATATCCTGGAGCGCCAGCCCCACCCTAACCACCCCAGGGCAAGGCACCAGACATCTAGGACAGCCCCTGTACCCAGGGCCCACCCTAAGTGTGAGCTCTGCCTACAGGACCTCTGCTGGTGAAGCCTCCTGCCCAGAGGGCACCTCTGACTGCTCTGACTGGCCTGGTACTGCCCACTCTTCTTGGGAACTATGACAAACTTTTTTTTTTTTTTTTTTGCAATTTTTGGCCAGGGCCAGGTTTGAACCTGCCACGTCCAGTATATGGGACCGGCACCCCACTCCTTTGAGCCACAGGTGCCGCCCAACAAACTTCTTTATAATGGTGGCTGTCCTCTGCTCTCTCAGACTCAATCTAGCTCTATTTCCTGCTGATATGCCAGGCTTAACTCCAGTACCACAACTCTGAGCTCTGCACAAACTATCTTACCTTACCCTTGAGCCCACTCACGCCACGGGGGCAGCTCACCTGGTCCCTGCAGCTCTGTGTCCTGGGCCCTAGTCCTCTGGCTCTAACCTCTATGCCTACACTGTCACCTCTACAAGCCCAGACCAGGAATGGGAAGAGCCCAGCAGGGAAGGCAAGGGTAGAGGTTCTTGGGGCTTACTGGCCTGTTTCCCAGTCACCAGGTGAAGGGGCAGGCAGTGCAGCCTAAGCTGGTCTCATGGTTCATCAGAGACAGAGACAAGCGCCAACCTGCCTCCCATTGGCAGAGGAGAGGCCCTCAGGAACTGTGATCACCCTGGAGGAGGCAGGTCAGGAGAAAGTGACTCCAGCTGTTGGTCTTTTCCTCCCCCTGCTCCCGCTTCTTCAGGGCCATGACCAGTTATGAGCCAGGCACAGGAGAGCAAAGAGCTACAGAGCTTGGAAACACTGCATAGGCCAGAAACAGGCCACCTACCTTCTCAGTAAGACAGAAACCACACAGCAAGTGCTTCAGAAGGGGTGAAAGGCCATGAGGGGCCAAGGGGCTGAGGGCATGAGTTTTTCAGGAACCCCAGGGATACGCGGCATAGCAAAGAGGAATGTGAGCAAGAACGGTGACACCCTCACTTAAAAATCACTGACCAGGCGCAGTGGCTCATGCCTGTAATCCTAGCACTCTGGGAGGCCAAGGCAGGTGGACTGCCAGAGTTCATGAGTTTTGAGACCAGCCTGAGCAAGAGGAAGACCTAGTTTTCCTCTAAAAATAGCCAGGTGTTGTGGCGGGAGCCTGTAGTCCCAGTTACTTGGGAGGCTGAGGCAAAAGAATCGCTTGAGCCCTGGAGTTTGAGGTTGTTGTGAGCCATGATGCCACAGCACTCTATGGGGGGTGACGAAGTGAGATTCTGTCTCAAAAAAACTAAGCCAACCAACCACGGGACCTGAGTAGTTTGCTGCCCTCTCGCAGCCCGGGTTCCCAGCCAGAAAACAGGAGACACCGTCACACCAAGCCACGGAGAGGACTCATGAGATGAAAGCAGGGAAGTGCCAGCTGATACCCGCATTCTTTCTTACTCTCTCTTTTGAGAGAATGTGCTCTTGGGAGTTGCCCCGATCCTAGAGAATTGAGAGGATTCACAGAGAGCTATTTTGGAGAGACCTGCTTTCCTGGAGTTCAGATCTTCTGGCAGCAGAAAGGATGGGCTCAACCCTGAACAGAGGATACTTCCAGGGGATGTGGGGACCCCCACCCATGATGTCCAAGTCCCAGGCACTCACTTCTTGAGTTTCTTTGGGGAGATGCAACCCATTCCTCCTGCCCAGCTTGATGAGCCGTTCCAGGTACCGAGCTGCTTCTGGCCTCAGCGAGTCCTTTGCAACCTTCTCCTGGATAGGCAAATTGAAACACTGTTTACCTGAACAGCAAATGATGGTCAGGGTGTGGAGACCCTGGGTCACTCATACATTATCAGTAGGAACGGAGGACAGTGCAGCTGTTCTAGAGAGCAATTTGACAGCTTCTTAAAAACCCAATCCTCCCGGCCCTTATAGCCTGGCAGTTATAGGCAGGGCATTTATCTCAGAGAAATGACAAACCCTGCATGCAGATACCCTGTGTTCAGAACAGCCACAAACTGGAATCAGCCCAGAGGTCCTTTAATAGTGTGATGATTAAGCAGGAATAACCACTGAATTGTACCAAGGTCTGTTAGAAGATTATACTGTAGTTTTGGAAAATATCATCATTTGAGGAAACTGGGCAAAGCGTACACAGGCATACTCTGTATCGTTTCATATAACTGCATGTGAACCTATAATTGTCACAGGAAAACTTCAGTTAGGAAAAAAAAAATCCTGTAATTGCAATAAAGCACATTGGCTGTGTTTTCCTGACACTGAAGGGCACATGTCTGTTGAGTTTTAGGGTGTCCCTGCCTAAGAGGATGGACCCAACAGCAGGATAAACATCTCTGGTCCTCCTCTCTTGATCACACAGTGTCAGAGCAAAAGCCCTGTGGCATGCCAGAAAAAGCATCCAGGTGAGGCAGGAGCCCATGTCACTGGGCCTCTCTAACTCCACATGAATCCCCAGAATGGCTAAGACATAGAAGGGAACCTGGCAGTGAGGGATAACCCAGGAGCCCCATTGTTTTATACTTTGTTGGTGTTGTTCTCCATCTGTCTTAATCATTTTTTAACAGCTTTTAAAAAAATTGTTGCAAAATATATGTAACATAGTATCTACCATTTGACCATTTTTAGAGGTATAATTCAGTAACATTAAACACATTCACATTGTTGTTCAACCACTGCCACCCTCAGCCTCCAGTCTCTCTTTTCTTTTTACTCTTTAGAATCCAGAGAGCAGGATTTACCAGTTTGAAAAGGCTCTGGTCCCTGGTGCTCCTCCAGAGATACTCAGCCCTGCCAGGCTTCCCATTGCCAGTCTGTCTGGTTCTTTGCCATGTCAGCCATGTGCCAGCCAGCCCCAGACGCTGTGTTCCCACTGTCTCCCTCACCTGGAGCCACACGATCCTCTGGTACACATCCTGCCGCATGCTCATCTCCACGTCAAACTCAGACAGCTTCTTGTCCGCCTCTGTGCTGGCTGTCCGAATATCCTTGGAGGGAGAAACATGCTGGGGAAAGTCAAGGATATTCCTCTGAACTGAAACAGGTGAAACAACGGAGAGGGGTGTGAAAATGGATGCCAGAAACAACTAGCAAGCGCTAACCATACCCCTTTACCCAGGTGTATCTGCTGAATCCTTCCATGAAAACACATCACACCAGGCCCAAGCTGGGTGCTGGGATGGAGACATAAGGAGCTGTCATCAGCATCCTGGGGGATATCACAGCCCAAATAAAAACATGGCAAAATAAATGAATTAACAATTAATAAATAAATAAAAGCACAGAGTCAACCCACAATACTCTAAGCCAGGGGTCTTCAAACTTTTTAAACAGGGGGCCAGTTCACTGTCCCTTAGACTGTTGGAAGGCCAGACTTTGGGCCCGGGGACGAGTCGGCTGCTAAGCAGGACAGGCAGTGGCGGCAAAAACACCTAGCAGGCCGGGTAAATGTCCTAGGCGGGCCGCAGTTTGAGGATGCCTGCTCTAAGCCAAGAAGGACCCTAATGGAGATAGGTATGACAAGATAAGCTGACAGAACTCCATTCTAGGAAAAAAGTTATGGTCAGTAGTGGTTGTATTTTAAATGCATTAAGTCGCTTTATGATTCCCAGAGCACATTTGCTCTTTCTGCTTGACAGAGGAAGTGTCAGTGGCTTTAAAAGCTTAAGTTTGGGGCTGGGCTCATGCCTATAATCCCAGTATTCCAGGAGACCCAGGCAGGAGGACTTTACTTGAGCTTAGGAGTTCAAGACCAGCCTGAGAAGGAGTGAGACCCTGTCTCTACTTAAAAAATAGAGAAATTAGCTGGGTGTGGTGGTGGGTGCCTGTACTTCCAGCTTCTTGGGAGGCTGAGGCAGAAGGATCAGTTGGGTCCAGGAGTTATTGTGAGGTAGGCTGATACCACAGCACTCTAGCTTAGAGCAACAGAGTGAGATTCTATCTCAAAAAAAAGTATAAGCTTTAAAATGGAGTCACCCCATGACCCAAAAACTCCACTGCTGGGCATCAGGCCAAGAGAAGTGTGGCAGACATCCACAAAATAGAAATAACCTGAATGTCCTTTGACAGCTAAATGGACACTCACGTGGTCCATCCACACAGTGGAATATTACTCAGTCATGAAATGAAACAAGGCTCTAACACAGGCTATGTAGACAGACCTTGAGGACATCATGCTCAGGGACAGAAGCCAACACAGAAGGACACATAGTGTGAGATTCCATTTATCTGAAATGTCCAGAATAGGCAGATTCTCAGAGACAGGAAGTAGAATCATGGTCACCAGGGGTTGGGAGCAGGAGAAACCGGGAGTGACTGGTAAACAGTATAGTTTCTTTCTTTCTTTTTTTTTTTTCTGCTGAGGCTAGGTTTGAACCTGCCACCTCCAGCATATGGGGCTGCCACCCTACCCTTCTGAGCCACAGGCACTGCCCACCTATAGTTTCTTTTTGGGGTGATGAAAATGATCTAAAATTAAAGAGTGGTAATAGTGGTACAACTCTGCAAATTCACTAAAAACAACTGAGATATGTGCTTTAAATGAATGAATAGTATGCCATGCAAATCGTATCTCAATAGAGTAGTTTAACAAAATAAACCAAAAAAACCCACACACTTTGCATCAAAGACATTTGAATTCAAATAGCAGTTTGGTCACAAGCACAAATCTGAGCCAATGAAAACGTCCCTAGGCCTTGGTGTGTTTAACTGTGTAGTGGAGACCCTCTGCCAGGCAGTCTGTTTAATACAGTCTGACTGCATTAAACACAGTGAGGGGGCTCTGGGTCAGGCCTGATGCTCGTGCTCAAGAGAGAACAGAAAACAGGCTCTGTCCTTTTTGGGTTTACAGACTACTGATTAAACTAGCAACTGCAACAGTACCAAGTGTGATGACACAGCAGCTCAGTGCGTGAGACAGATTCAAGCAGCTGGGATGGGAGAAGAGGGGGACTAGAAGGCTCCTGCGCAAAACAGACTCAATCTACCCTCATAGGGAACCTTGGCATTCTGCAAGGTGAAGGTGGGGAGTATTCTGGGTCAGCAGGAAGGCCCAAGACAAGGGAGTATACCAAGCCTAAGGAGGTTCAAGAAGGCCAACTGGCAGGGCACAAAGAGTGCAGTACATAAACGGCCGCACCAAGGATGCTGGTTGTCATCCTGTGGGCAGTGGAAAGGCCTTGAGGCGGATCAGGGTGGAGTGCTGGGGCTGATATTAGTTTTCCTCTTTTTTTAAGAGACAGTCTCATTCTAGTGCCTAGGTTAGAATGTCATGACGTCAGCCTAGCTCAGAGCAACCTCAAACTCCTGGATTTAGGCCAGTAGTTTTCAACCTTCCTAATGCCATGACCCTTTAATATAGTTCCTATGGGTCATGATCCATAGGTTGAGAACCACTGGTTTAGGTGATCCTCCTGCTTCAGACTCCCGAGTAGCTGGGACTATTGGCGCCCATCACAATGTCCACCTAATTTTTTGTTTTTAGTAGAGACAGGGTCTCCCTCTTACTCAGGCTGGTCTCGAACACCTGAGCTCAAGTAATCCATGGGTCTCAGCCTCCCAGAGTGCTACAGTTATAGCTGATTTTAGTTTTCTTTAAAACTGCTCTGGTTAGGGGTGGCATATCTGGCTCAAGGAGTAGGGCGCTGGCCCCATATACTGGAAGTGGTGGGTTCAAAACCTGGCCCCGGCCCCTCCCAAAAAAACCGAAAAACAAAAAAATTGCTCTGGTTAGCATGCTACAGCAAGGGGAGGTAGGGAGTGGAGGAGACCAAGTGACACCTGGCAGGTCATGCTGGATAAGAGGGAATTAGTGTCACTCCAGCCTTGTAAGACTCCTGCAAGAGAGACAAAGGAAAAAAGAAGCCACTACTTGAGATGGAAGTGAAACTGAGGCCCAGGCTGGGTGCTAATCTACCTTCATGAAGCCAGAGAGAGTAGGAGGCAGAGCCAGGAGTCAAAGCCAGGTCTGCAAGCGCAAGGCCACTTCCTGGGCTGTAGGCTAACCTCTTGGCCCCAGTCACCCACCCTCACTACTTAGCAGTAGCAAAACCTCTGCAGTGTGAACAGCAGAGGCCAGAGGTTGGCCAGCCCATCAGGGTGATGCCCTGTGAACACATGAGAAACCCTCAGCTTGAATTCAATTCAAGGATTCTCAATGGTCTCCAGAAAAAAGGTCTTTTGGTAGAGACTCCCAGAGAGAGAGTGTTCCTGCTCAAAGTTCTCGGCTGTGTGGCTTGGCACCCATAGCACAGTGGTTACGGCGCCAGCCACATACACCAAAGCTGGCGGGTTCAAACATAGCCCAGGCCAGCTAAAACAAGGACAACTGCAACAAAAATGGCCAGGCGTTGTGGCAGGTGCCTGTAGTTCCAGTTACCTGGGAGACTGAGGCAAGAAAACTGCTTAAGCCCAAGAGTTTGAGGTTGCTGTGAGCTGTGACACCACAGGCCTCTACCGAGGGCAACATAGTGGAATTCTGTCTTAGAAAAAAAGAAAGGCTCTCGGCTGTGAGATTTCTCCAGTCTTTTAGACAGAGAGAACACTGTCATGCTCTCTGGAGGCAGCTCTGGGAAGCAGTGGTCATGACCTATTTGACCAGGCACCTTGTTCCTCACAATTAATAGAGAAACCTCAAGGGGAAAAGAAGATCCTACTGGGGGGCAGGGAGGACACCTGAGGACATGATGTAACCCAAACCAGAGGGCGGAGGCCAAGGTGGCAGGTGGAAGAGGAAACCAAAGGGGCCAAGTTCAGTCAATAGAGAGAATATAAATATCATCTAGGACTGGGAAAGAGGTCAGAAGGGACTCAGGTTTCAAGACCGTCACCCGAGTTGGCTCCCAGAAGGACGTGCTATGTAGACACGTATCTTGTTTAGGATTCTCAGATGATGTAACCGACTGTGCTCTGAATGGGCAGGTGGGAAAACAGGGAGCTGGCCTCTCCCAGGATGCTTCTGACACCCAGGGCTTAAGACCATCAGCTCTAGGTTCTGAACTGGTTCTGAAGCCTAAACTGCTCCAACCTGCCAAGTGGCTGCCCTCGGCTTGACCTAGACATACCTGTGTAGGTGACTTCCACGTCGGCCAGCGCCTTGAGTGTGCTCTCATACGACACTTCCTCGAACTTCTGGGAGCCCACCTGGTCATACACATGCTTGGTTTGCTCTATGAGCTCCTTGGTGAGCTCCTCTATCTGCTGGGCGCCCAGGTCCCATCGTAGGTAGTTCATGACAGAGCACGAAGATGCCATATCCAACATGTCTCCTGCACATGCTGGGCAGAGAGAAGACAGAGCCCAGTGCCGAACAGATCTGCATTACATCCTGAGTTCGGGTGAAAGTAACTCAGGGGCAGAGGGAAAGAGGCGAATCACATACTTCTCCATCTAAGTGCACAAGCTCTGGGGGTCTGGCAAGATAGTACTCACTGACTAACCCTCTAGAATACAAGGCAATTAATTCTCGGTAGTGTCAGGGGACATCTATGGTTGTCACAATTGAGGGCAGAGTAGTACTCTTGGTATGGAATGGAAGCAAGGGGTGCTGCCCAACATCCTGCAGCACCCAGGATGACTCACCCCAGAGAACAATCTGGCCTTCGATGTAGATAACAATGCTGTTCAATAAAACACCCTGCCAGGCTGCACCCATGTTTCAATGGGTAGGACACCAGCCACATATAACCAGGCTGGCGGGTTCGAACCCAGCCCAGGCCAGCTAAAATCAACAATGACAGCTGCAACAAAAACATAGCCAGGCATTGTGGCAGGTGCCTGTAGTCCCAGCTACTTAGGAGGCTGAGGCAACAGAATCATTTAAGCCCAAGAGTTGGAGGTTGCTGTGAGGTGTGACACCACAGCACTCTACCGGGGGCAACAAAGTGAGACTCTGTCTCAAAAACAAACAAACAAAACCACCCTGCCCTTAAGCCACCAAACACATATCCTTGCCAGGACCCTGTAAAGACCCCCATGTTCACAGAAAAGGGGAGTCTAAGACCAACACAGTTCTGCTTAACTCCTGCCATGCCGAAGGGGGAAAGTAAAAAAGTTGCATATTTGGGAGAAGGTCTTTTTTCTACTGGCTTACTCTGTACTTCGCCACCACCATCCCCACCTAGGGGACTACACAGGCCTCACTCACTAACTCATATGCAATTCAGGACAGGGTGTGGCCATTTAAGACCCATGGGTGCTCTGGGAGTGTAATGAGAGCCTGGTCACTTTGTGGCTTCTCAGAGAAGTGGGTGTATATATAGAGCCATGAAGGCAGGTAGGCAGGTGGGCAGGGAGGGGCTCCCAGCAGCCATAACAGCATGCAAGAAGGCCAGAAGAGCCACTTCTTGAAGAAAGTCGGTGTGGCTTAGCACAAAGAAGTCAGCAAAACCACCTGGCAACACCTGACCAGCCAGGATCCAGGGGAGTCAAAATAATGTGGATTGAAGACCACCAGTGGTTCTGTAAAAGGCCCAATATTTTAGGCTTTACAGGCCACATATGGTCTGTGTTCCATTCAAAACTCATTTTCAGCTCATGAGCTGCACAAAAATAGGCAGGCTGTAGTTTGCCAACCTCTGACATAGACTACAAGGGTTTGAACTTTAATCCTGAGTGCAAGGTGGAGCCCTGGAAAGGGAACAGGTTAGGTATTCAATAGGGGGCCTGACAGATGTGCATTTGCACAAAAGTGGGGGCAGGGTTGATATACTAGTTCAGAATGTAGATGCTAAAGTCAAGACCACATGGGTTTGAACCCCTCTTGTGCCACTTGCCAGCTGTTGGATCCTGGCAAGAAACTTTAACTCTCCAAAATCTAAGGATTCCCATCTGTAAAATGGCAGCAATAATCAGAGTACAGAACTATCTAAGAATTCAGTGAAGGTAAACACCAAACATCTTGCATAGTGAATACGATGAAAAAGTTTCCAAGAGGCAACTACTATTATAGACCACTGTCTTATTCAAAAACTCTTGAGGCCAGGGATGTTTCAATATTCAGAATTTTCCTCTACTTTAGAAAAGTATTACAGAACAAATGCCATATATCATATAACATCAAGGGTGGTTGAGGTAGCACCCTGTAATCAAATTACTCTTTGTAGTAAAACATGGGAATATGCAACAGGGTTTCTCCCCTCCAGTACTGGCGACACCTGGGGCCATAATTCTCTGTGATGGGGCTGTCCTGGGCACTGCAGGACACTAAGCCTGGCCTCCAACCACTCCACGCCAGGAGCACCTCCCAATTATTACAACCAAAAATGTCCCACCCAGTGTTCTCTGAGGTGGCACAATCACCCCAGCTAAGAACCACTGAAATACACTAAGTGGGAAAAAGAAAGGTTCTCAGTTCGTATAGGCCAGATTTTCTGGCCAAAATGACTCTTGTGAATTTAAAGCAAATCTTTCCATTTGCTGAGTTTTTTGGACTTCAGAACTGAAAAGAAAAAAAAAAAAGAATGTGGATCTATATTAAACCTTGTTTAATAAAGGACTTCATGAATTCAAAAAAGATAGAGAACAATGACCAATGGGAACTGAATTGTCAGAAAATTCTGAGTCAGGATTTGAGAAACTTGTGAACCAAAGCTTATTCTGTAAATAAACATATTTACTGATTGCCACCTCTGTGCTGGGTCTCTGAACCAATGATCCAGCAGCAAACAAGGCAGACAACATTCCTGCCTTCCTGAAGCTTGAACAACCCTAAGTATCATTATCACAAATATCTGCATCGCAATCTTCTGGACAAAGAACTGGGGGAGGGCGGGTGGGAAGGAGAAAATTCAAAGATAGTAGCAAGGAGGCACCATACAAAAACCTGAGGTCACAACACAGATCACATTATTCCCCTACTGAAAACACTCTCATAGTGCCCCTTTGCCTTTAAAAGGGTCCCCCAGCTGACTACGTAATCTAGCTAAACTTTCTGCTCTCCAAACAGGTTACACGTGTTCCTTCCTCCTCCCGGTTACCTCCCCCTGGGACGCTCCTCCCCTAGATACTGGCGGGACACCAGCTTCAGTACATCAAGCCTCGGCTCACCTCCTCGGATAAGTCTTCAGGGACCACCCCCTCCAAAGAAATCTCCCTTAAGATTGCCCCGTTCATCTTTATCTGCTCAACCGCACCAACGCCTATCCAAAATTCTCCCTCATTTACATGTTGTACGTCTGTCTCTTGTCTCTAGAACTCCGGGAGGACAAGGACTGGGCTCCCCAGAGGCTGCCCTAGGGCCTGGAAACGATCGTAGGGGAAGAGCCAACAAGTTTGGTGAATGAAGGAAGTGTTGGAAAACCTGGTTCATTCATTCGTTAGACAAGGGGACGTGGTCTCCCATGCGCTCCACCAGCCGCCGCGGCCCAAGGGACATTACAGGGTTACTCGACTCCTGTCTTAGGCCAAGTCACAACCCCGGGAGAAGAGAAGATGCTGGGGACACCCGGGTCCAACTAGCAGGGTCGCACTGAGGAGCGGCCGATACCTGCGGGGGGCTTCATGGCGGCCGGATCTGCACCGATGGTCCTCTCTCTCCTTCCACCTGTTCCTCGTCGAGCCGCCTCCGCCACCACGGCGGCCGCCTTGCTCCCAACCAGCCGCCCCCACTGCAGCCAGCAGACTAAGGGGCCCGCCGCCCGCGCGCCCAGAGCATGCTGGGAGTGCGCGTGAGCCGGGTGGCGGAGCGCACGCACACCCGAGCTCCGCCCACACCTGGAAAAACCGGACCCTACCCCCACCCCCCCACCCCCGACACTGACAGCCACTACACACGCGATGTAACTCTCTGGCCTATCTTTAGTTCTCAGATGAGGGTGGGCAAGGCCCTGGGCTCCATCCCTCAGGAGCTGCCATCTGAGGGTTGGAAGGATCATTTCCATGGTAACAGCACGCCGCTGACGCTTCTGAGTTTCTGTATTTGTGGCTCTTTCTGTCAGGATTTCTCAGCCTGGGCGTGTACTTGACTCCTTATAATTCTGTAATGAGTTCTACAAGTTTTCTCTTTCATATCTAAGGGGCTTTTTGTGGGTTATTTCCTTCCTAGTATCCTGCCCATCTTCCAGCATCTGAAGAAAGAGTAGGTTCTCCACATGTGTGAGCTGAATCGTTAAATCAATTAAATTAACCGCAGCTTTTCAACAAATAAAACAAGAAACGTAAGCAGGCAGGTGCAATCAACAAAACTTCGATAAACAGACCCATGACTTCAAATAACAGGTGTTTTGGAATAGTGCAGCAGCCTGACCTACATTCAGGCAAACATCTTGAACCGTCTAAGGTGCTCAGAAAAAAAAAAATTAATAGGATTAAATTGACTAACTTATCCCCGCCCCCCAAAACCCACAACCCACATCCTTTATTTCTGTAAAAAAAAAAGAAAAAGAATCAGGGCGGCTCCTGTGGCTCAAAGGAGCAGGGCGCCGGCCCCATATGCGGGAGGTGGTGGGTTCAAACCCAGCCCCGGCCAAAAACTGCAAAAAAAAAAAAAAAAAAATAATAATAATCAAAATAAACCAGGGCATATACTTTAAATAGAATGAAAATCATTTGGGAGAACATCTGACAACTTTAACTTTCAAGGTGCTAAGTTATCTGTCGTCCTAGACAATTTCACATCACTTGATCTCTATGTCTATCTCTTGAGCACACCAGGCTTAATATTACATCAGTCTTCATTTTCACTGGTCCCTGGGCCTGAGTTGCTTTCCCTTTGGATTTCTCCATCCTTCAAATCCACATCTAGAGGAGTGGCCTTCCCTAACCAATCAACCAGCCCGTGCAACTTAAGCTCTGGTCACAACTACCTCATCTCAGATATGTTTCTTCACAGTGCTTGCCATTACCTGACATTTCTAATTTTTCTACTTAGGTACTAGTTTACGGTCCGTTTACCCCAAAACAAGGTAATGAAAGCAGACACTTCGCTGGTCTTTACGGTTGGTTTGCAATACATACAATACTTGGATGAATATTAGGCATCTGCTATCTACAAATAACTAACTCTTTTCCTTCACGTCTCACAGATTGAATGAAAGAACGCATTTGTGGGCGAGTGGGTGGGTGAATAAATAAAGAAAGATAGTGAGCAAATAACACAGACTCACATTCTTTGCGAGCCTGTGACGCTCAGGAAGCTAAGTGTCCAAACGCAGACCCACCGCGTGGCCTGCTCCAAACCACGTGGTCGGCTCAGCCGGCTCGCTACAGTCCGCCACTATCCCATAGTGCACCGCTCCAAAGGGCAAGCCAGCTTAATTTCCGGCCTCCGTTGGGTCACAGAGGTCAGTTACCTTAACGACCAGCATGTTCCCACCTCTACAGTGCGTCATTTCCCTACATGCCCGCTTCTGTCATTGATGCGCCTGCGCAGAATAGAAGCAAACATCAGCGACCCCTTTCTGCGCAGGCGTCGCACCCAGGGGGCGGGACCGGGCGGTGCCGTGGTGCGCAGGCGCAGCCGTCGGTGGGTCGGGGCTCCGTCGCCCGAGAGGTGAGTGGGGGTCTCGGCGCTGAGCCGAGTGGTCCTGGGGTCTGTGGATCGGGGCTCAGCGGGCTCTGGAGCTCGTAAGAGAAGGTCAGTCGTAAGAGAAGGTCTATTGATTGATATTTAGTCTGAGTCTCCACGACCTGACTGGTCTTGTAGTAGGCAGCAGGGAGGGGAAACTGAGGCTGGGAGGCGTCGGGCAGGCCCCCGGAAATGCTGGTCCACAGACCGGCGGTGAGGACAGTGGAAAGTGAAAGCGCCCCACATGTAGTGAGCGCTGGCTTAATGTTCGCTGTTTCCCTCTTTCATATTAACTGCCTAAAAATACGGTTCTTTGACTCGGGCACTCCCCGGATTTGGACACTCTAGTCAGGGCTGTAGTTCCAGCACCGCTAGTCACTACCTAGGTGACCGTAACCAGACTTTTAGAATCTCTGTTTCCTCCGCTGTAAAACGGGCGTTGTCAAAACCTCTGCCTGGCAGATGACAGCCGCAGGGTCTGTGCAAAGTTAGGACTACAAAGGGTTGCAGTCGTTGTTGTATTTGGCATTTAGGGTCTTTGGCATATAGTACAGAGTTGGAGGGGAAATAAGGGTTTAAGGACCAGTCTGGACCAGCCTACCACCTCGTACCTGATGTGTAAACTTGGACAAGTAGCTTTCCTCTTCTGAGCAGCCCATTCCTTTCCTCTGGAGTTGTAAAAATATATGCCTCAGAGGGTCCTATGAGGCTCAGTTTCCATAAAAATTCTTTAAGTAGGCGCCTGGAACTTGGTAATAGCTTGCTTGAGAATGGCTGTTTTTGTTATTAGGTTTTGGAAAATGTGCAGTGGCTCACCCCTGTAATCCTAGCCACTCTGGAAGGCCAAGGCGGGTGGATTGCTTGAACTCAGAAGTTTGAGACCAGCCTGAGCAAGAGCAAGACCCTATCTCTAAAATAAATAGCCTGGCATTGTAGCAGGCATCTGTAGTCCTAGCTACTTGCTTAGGCCCAAGAGTTTGAGGTTGCTGTGAGCTATGATGTTACGGTACTCAACCCTTGGGCGACTGAGTTGAGACTCTGTCTCAAAAAGAAAAAAAGAAAGAAAAGAAAATACATGTGTAGTGTGCACACCTAGGGTGCTTTTCCTATTTTACTTTGGTTTTGATTGATATTTAGTTTTTGTTTCTTGGGTTTTTTTGAAACAGAGTCTCACTATTTTGCTCTCCGTAGAGTACTGTGGTGTCATAGCTCACAGCAACCTCAAAGTCTTGGGCTTAAGTGATTCTCTTGTCCTAGCTTCCCAAGTAGGTGGGACTACAGGTGCCTGCCACAATACCCGGCTATTTTTTTGTTGCAGTTGTCATTGTTTGTTTTAGCAGGCCTGGGCCATGTTTGAACGCACCAACTTAAGTGTATGTGGCTGGTGCCATAACCACTGTGCTGTGGGTGCTGAGCCTGATAATTAGTTTTGTTTTTGTCTTCTCTCTTGAGCAGTGGTTCTCAACCAGATCAACTGTCTCTCCCAGGGACACTTGGTGATATCTTGAAACTCTTGTGATTGTCATGACTGGGTTGGGGAAAGCCCCTGGCATGGGGTGGGTGGAGGCCAAGGATGCTGCTCAGCACCCTGTAGTGCCCAGGATGGCCCCCACCGCAGAATAATCCAGCCCCAAATGTAGATAATGCTGCTGTTTAAAAACCCTACCCTAGACCAGTAATTCTTCCCAATGTGGGCAGCAGGGGGGTGTGTGAGCCCATGAAATCATGTGCAGAGTTTTATGTGTGTGCCTAATTCTGTGGGGAGAGGAAAGGACCCTTAGGATTTTAGTCTCTAGAGTCAGACTGCCTGGGTTCAGAATCCTGATGTGCATTGTCATATCTGGGAGATCTTAGCCCCTATCTTTCTAAGCCTTCTTTTTTTTCTTTTATAGAGTGGGAATTATAATAGTAACCACCCCAGGTGTGTGAGGACTAACATACACAAGGTCTCAACAAACTGACCATTCAGGCCAGGTGTGATGGCTCATGTCTGTAGTTCCAGCTACTTGGGAGCCTGAGGCAAATGGATCACTTGAGCACAGGAGTTCCAAGCTGTAATGAGCTATGATTGTGCCACTGCCCTCCAACTTGGGCCACAGAGCAAGGGAGGGGGTCAGGACCCAAAAAATGTGACCAGAGGACCAAATCCAACTTTAGCCTGTTTAATGAATAAAGTCTCATGAGAGGACAGCCACGTTCCTTCACTTACTCATTCATTGTCTGTGGCTGATGTTAAGCTACAGGGCAGAACTGAGTTGCCACAAAATAAATACTTAATGGCCTGCAAAGGTAGACATGATGCTCTTGCCCTTTTTAGAAAACCTTTACTGGCCCCTGAAATAAGCCACTGTGTGTACCGCACTTAGATGCCTGGAAAGTCTCGAGCATGCCAAGGATTTGAGCAGAGATTTTATAATTAAATCTTCCTAGAAGCATGAATGACTCCAGACAGGCTTCAGCTCTGCCCCAGATTAGAGGATTCTTGAGAGCTGTAGTCTTATTCATTTCTCCTTTTTGGCCAGAACCCAACACTGGCCCTGGTGGGAAATGCTCAGTAAAAGGCTAAAGGAATTTTTGTTAGGTAGGAAAGACAGGGTTTGTTTATTACTGAGGAAGAAAACAAGATGTAGAGAGAAATGAAATCCCCACAGAACTTGATCATGTGGCTCTGAATATGCCAGTGATCTAGTGTTTCCCTGAGTCTGTGGGGTTTAGACATTGCCAAGTGCAGGGGTTCAAGGGAAGGCAGGACCTGTAAAGGGGTATAGAACCTGGTAAGACATGCTGACCAGAAGTAGGACTAGGATTCAGGATTTGCAGTAATGACTGTCTTTTTCAGGAGACCTGGAGGAAAAGTGAGCACTTGAGTTTTGAATGGTGTGTACAGTGTTTGGAGTAGGCCCTCTTTGCACATTTATGAGGTTCCGGGGTGGAGTGAAAGATTTTTATGTGCGTGATGACATCCTGGTGGCATTTTATTTTATTATTTTTTGTTTTTCGAGATGCAGACTCTCACTCTGTTGCCTGAGGTAGAGTGTTGTGGCATTATCTTAGCTCACAGTGACCTCTCTAATTCTTGGGCTCAAGCAATGCTCTTGCCTCAGCCTCCCATGTAGCTGGGACTACTGGTGTCTACAATGAACATGTGGCTACTATTTTTAGTAGAGTTGGGTCTCCCTCTTGCTCAGGCTGGCCCCAAACTTGGTGGCATTTTAGAAGAAAACATCTTTAATATTAGGAACAGATAGAGACTGAAGTAGAACCCCTGCGTCTATGGATGGGGCCAGCTTTCCTGCCCTTGCTGTGGAAGGATGGAGGTGGGCAGGTGTGGATCCTTTTCCTTCCCAGGGAGTAAGGAGGAAAAATGACCTCATTTTAGTAGGGTGTGCCATTTTTTCCTTTGAATGATCCATTCCATATAGGGAAATGAGACAGGAATAGAAGCTATTGTTTTCATTTTAATGATAAAATGAAAAGGTGATGTGTACTCATAGACTTAGAGAGCTGGAAGGGATCCTGAAGCCCTCTGAAGAGGAGCTGACACTGGGATCACCCCACCACTGAGCATTCTTTCATTCTCACTGCTGTATCCTTTGCCTTTTATACCAGGCTGGACCACAGTTTCTGAGCACTCACAAAGCCCTCACTGTTCAGAGAAGGAGTGGGCCTTCTCTGGGAATGTCGTGATTGTTCAGAAGATACTGGGTGTGTCTAGTAGCAGTATGAAGAACCTGCCATCCTAGTGTTTGCTGGACCCAACTCCAAAGAGCAGAAAACTTTACATGGGAAAATTTGGGCATTGAAGAAAGATTTGAGAACTGTCTAGAGGCTTCTCTTCCTCCTCCCACCCCAGCCTGGTAAAGGGAGAGAAGTAGCAGGTTGTAGAACCATGTATCCACATCACTTACCGGGGGGGTCCCTTTACTTTAGGTACGTGGTCCTCAGCTGCAAATCTGCTGGCCCTTTTCTATGGCTCTGAAACCCAAAATACTCTGTAGATTTTCAAATGTTCACAGCAAAGTGATTTGGCCAGAGGATCTGACTTGTACTGACTTGAACCTTTCCCTTTTTCACTTAGTGACTGCTAGTGATTTTCAGCTGGGGTAGTTGCGAATGTCTGGAGACACTTGTGGTTGTTATGACTAAGGGTACTCCTTTCATGGAGTAGGTGGACACCAGGACACTGCTCAGCACCCTGCATGCCTATGATAGAGGATTATACCCCCAAGATGTCAACAGTGCCAAGGTAGGGAGACCCTGCATTAATTTGGGGGAAAAAATTAAGTCTCCTCCCTGCTCACATTGGATACTAGAATAAACTCTTGATAGGGCAGATGGTATAAACCAGGGTAACCTCAGCTCCTGAGACTCTGCTCTTCTCTCTCTCCCCACTGAGTGTGTAGATTTATTTTACTTTATTAGAGTCAGGGTTTCACAGTGTTGCCTAGGTCAGCCTTGAACACCTGGTCTGAAGGGATCCTGCCTATTTTGTGGATTTCAACGTGTACAGCCTCCTAAGATCTCTGTGGGATCCATGGTCATGGGACTAGAGGGTCTTAGCAGCCAGTAGCCTCTATTCCTGTTCTCATGTTCAACTCTGCTGGATGCATGAAAGCCTCAAAGAATGGGCATGGCTGTGGACCAGTAAGACTTTATTTACAAAAACAGTTAACTGGTAGTAGTTTGTCCTTGCCCCAGGGACAGGGCAGAAGAGGGGACAAGGGCAGAAACCTCCAGTCCACTGTACTGGGGCTGAGAAGTTCATTGAGGAGGGGTTGTTCCAGCAGAGGGAGCATAGCATGTGCAAAGGCCTGAGGTGGGGGTGGAGAGTGGAAGAATGGAGAGCACCAGAAATGCATCTTGTATCTTTCGGTTTTCTGATTCCTCAGTGACCACTCCCCCCCCCCCAACAGGTCAGTAGCTGCCTTTTCCGGTTCTCACAGATTTCTTTATTTCTGTGTTAGTTCCTAAGAAGGAAATGTAGATACACAGCCCAGTGTGGGTCTGACTGGACCCCAGGTGTTCAGCAGAGGAATGGTCCTCAGCGGTCCTCAGAAGTGGTGCCTGGGACATGGAGCTCTAGTCCCAGCTGTTCACTGGTGTAATCTTGCACATGCCTCCCATCTGGACCTGCCCTGCCCCATAAGATGGGGCCATGGCCCCCATAAACCTGGAAGGACTTAGCCAAGACTGGTTCCTGTTGCCTACTATTGCTTTGTTCCAGACCTGAAGTAGGTAAGTCAGGTATGGCCTTGTGGGGAGCCCTACCTGATTCAGCCTGTTGTATAAACACTTAAAATGCAGAGACCTTTCTGCACTAAACAGACACCTGGTGGGGTGTGATCATCAAGCCTGATTTAAAACACAGTATGCAGAATAATCAAGCTATAGAGGTCGCAGAACTTCCTGTCCAGGAAGCTTTTCTAATTGTGGTGAAATTTACCATGCTAACTAACCATTTCTCCGTGTGCAGTTCAGCAGTGTTAGGCACACTCACATAGCTGTGCAACCATTACCACCCTCCATCAGTGGAACTTTCTCATCCTTCCAGACTGAAACTCTGTCCCCATGAAACACTTAACTCCCCAGCCCCTGGGAACCACCTTTTCACTTTCTTTCTCTGTGAATATGACTTAGGGACCTCCTGTGAATGGAATCTCACACTGTGTGCTTCTGTGTCTGCTTCTCTCACTGAACACACCGTCCTCAAGGTCCATCCATGCTGTAGCCTGTGTCAGAGTCTCCTCATGGCTGAGTGATCCATTGTGTGCGTGAGCCATGTTGTGCTTGTCCATTCATTTGTGTTGTGGACGCGTGGGGTGTTTCACCTTTGGCTATTGTGAATAGTGTTGCTATCTGTCAAAACAAATATCTGTTTAAAAAAAAAAAAAAAAAAGCATTCTAGGCTCAGCGCCCCTAGCTCAGTGGTTAGGGTGCCAGCCACATATACTGGGGCTGCGGTTCAAACCTGGCCCAGGCCTGCTAAACAACAATGACAACTACAACAAAAAAATAGCTGGGCATTGTGGCGGGCACCTATAGGCCCTGCTCCTTGGGAGGCTGAGGCAACAGAATTGCTTAAGCCCAAGAGTTTGATGTTGCTGTGAGCTGTGATGCCACAGCACTCTACCAAGGGTGACAAAATGAGACTCTGTCTCCAAAAAAAAAAAAACTAAATCAAAATTATTTTAGGGTGGCATGTGTCTGTTTTCTTTGGGTATCAGGGTCAGGGATCTGATAGGTTTGCTCTGTGCCAGGGCAGATGACTTTACCATTTGTGCTTTCACTTTCCTGTAGTGGGGGGCCTGCTTTGTCAAACATGAAACCCTTGGATTCTCAGACTAGCTGTTAGTCTGCTAGGTTCAGGCCTGGCCTGATGTCAGAACTTACAGGTCTGGGTTCTCCACTATGTAGAGATGGGGGCAGAAAACTCATTATCTTCCTCAAGGAACTTTCAGGATGACTATAATTTCCCGTCCAGCCATATGAAACACAGTTCTTTTAGATTTTTTGCTCTTAAAAAATTGAGATATAATTCACATACTATAAAATTCAATGACTCTTAGTACATTCATGGAGTTGTGCAACTATCACCACTGTCCTATTCCAGAATATTCCATCACTGCATAAAGCCTGGTCCCTACCAACTGTTACTTTGCATCCCTTCCTCAGGCTCTGGCAACCAGGAATCCACTTCCCATCTCTGGATGTGCCTGTTCTGGACATTTCATATAAATGGAGTCTCACACTGTGTGTCCTTCTGTGTCTGGCTTCTTTAATTTCGCCCCCCCCCTTTTTTTTTAACAGTTATCAACAAGGCTAGATATGGTGGCTCATGCCTGTAAGGGAGGCTAAGGCAGGAGGCTCACTTGAGCTCAGAAGTTCAAGTCCAATCTGAGCAAGAGCAAGACCCTGTTTCTACTAAAAATAGAAAAATGAGCTGGATGTTGTGGCGGTGTGCCTATAGTCTCACTGACTTGGGAGGCTGAGGCAGGAGGATCTCTTGAGCCCAGGAGTTTAAGGTTGCTGTGAGCTATGACACCATGACACTCACTCAGGGTGACAGAGTGAGACTCTGTCTCAAAAAAACAAAAAAACCACACAATTAATGATGAATGTTGTTTTCCCAGAAATGGAAATAACTTCAAGCATACCCAGCATGACCACTCCTGTGCTTCTAGGCACTGCGTTGCCTCCTAATCTGATTCATATGCCAGCCAGCATTTAAAGCTTGGGGTGTCACTGACTTGCTTATTTCTGGTGAGTAACAGTGATGTGGTCAGGAGGCTTACTCCTCATTTTCTAGAGGGCACAGTCTCCTCACCCTCTCTGAGGCACCATAGGAGCCCAACACTAAACAGCTCTGATCTCTTTGTGGGATGTGGGGGCAGGTGGCTCAACTGGGTTTGGGCCCCAGTCACTGCCTCAGTGGCTTTCACCCTGAATCCTTTCTAAAAGGGTCATGATACCTATTCTGTAGGTCCTCATGCAGAGAGAACCAGACAGTGTTGTGTAAAGTGCCCAATGCATCCTGTTATTCTAGTCCAGAGTCTCCCCACTCCACACTGTAGACATTAGGGCTGGCTCATCTCTGGTGGAGGATACAGGCCTGGGCTTTACAGGGTGCTAAACAGCGTCCCTGGCCCCCCACCTATTCCATGCCAGGAGTGTGTCTCTGGACACCACCAGGTATCCCCTAGGGGCAGAATCATACCCATTGAGCACTAACATTCTAGGAAAGAAACTAGAAAGAGAAGGCCTTGGGTAAGTTGCATCCACAGGGCTTCGCTGGAATGCCTCATAGAGCATGAAGGCTGTGTTAAAGGAGATGAGTTTATTTGTTAAGAATTCTGTAGAGCACCCCTATTTTGCCAACATAGCTATGCCAGTATTTCACCAAGTTGATTTCCTAGATCTGCTGGGAGAAGAGGAATTGCTCAGACAGCTGGTGCTTGTGTTAATACTTTTTTTTTTTTTTTTTTTTTTTTTTTTTAGACGGAGCCTCAAGCTATCCCCCTGGGTAGAGTGCCATGGCATCACAG
>CAUYQV010122582.1:0-13386 GCA_963574575.1 Galagoides demidoff | reverse complement strand
GATCAGTTTGATGGAAGTATTTCGGATTGCATGTGAAAACCCCACACTGTACCCCAGAAGTGCATTAATGTACATAGTTACCATTCAATAAAATTTAAAAAATAAATAAATAAAAAATAAATAAAATTGTTTGACTACCATTTCATTACCAAATGACACACCAACAAAGCCAAACAACCTAACTTTCCTTATCAAGAAAATTAGGTTTGACTATATTAAAATTGGAAACAAAACATAAAATACAATAGCATTTTTCTTTTTAGAGAATTCAAGGTTTTAAAGGGATTCATTAAAAGAATTTGAAGAAAGCCACACCAATTGGTGTTTTGAAAGTCAAATACCCTTAGCTACTATAAAACACAATAAAATAAATACAACTGAAGATCACCATTATAAGGATTTTTTTTTTTTTTACCATGCAAAGACAGTGTCTTTCACAAAGGATTGACATGATGTACATGATATAATTCACACATTCCACTACCTTCTCTTGACTAGCCACAACATTCCAGGAAATATTTATGTCCCCAACAAGTTGTGCTAGGGACATATTTCCTCTAGAAATTTAGAATCTAGACAGTCTAGAGAGAAAACAGTAGTAATTCTAATCACTGAGTCATGATTCTGCATTCTGTTTTATGTAGAAAGCATGGGCACCTACACACGCTATATTGATAACTATATATGTAACAATATACATATATATATACTATTTTAGCCAGAAATACTAACTTTAATAGTGACTGTTAAACAGAAAGATGATACTGTCTTAATTAATCTTAAGTTAATATTTCTGGCTAAAATAGTACATATGCTACATAGAGACACTTAAAGCAGATGATCAGGAATGAAGCAGATGCCAAAGAATTTTAAATCAGGAATTTTTAATTAATTATTACTGATTAATACATAGGCACTGACTACCTATTAATAATTGGAAGGGCCCCATGCAAAATGGAAACACAAGCCCCTTGTTTAAAAATTATTAAAATATTAAAGGAGGGTATTTGGGGGGACTTCACCTAATGTGCATGATGCAATGGTACATTTCAAAACTATTAAGAAATGAGTATAATTGTGATGGATGTGTCACTTAGTTCAATGTAAACATTTCATATTGTATACGAAGCAGTACCTTGAACCCCATAAACTCATTAATGTACAAAGTTATGATTTAATAAAAAATAATCAAAAAAAAATATTAAGCTGACAACAGCATTAAATTAAGCACAGATCCTGTGCCCAGGAAGTTGGCTCTGGTGACAGGGTCTATTCTGTAACTTCTTGGTGAGAGGTCTCCTGAGTTAGGTGCTGTGAGTGGAAGGCAGCAGGGGCATAAGGCTTCCTGTCCAATACAGAGAGTCCTCTGTCTATTTAACAGTCACTGAGATTTCTATCATACTTTATAGCTGGCAATGCACTACCTGCCAGATCCAGGACCTCACTTAACTCAAGCACAAGTTCTGGGAAGCATTCATGTTATCGCTTTTACACAAGGATAATTTGTACATATAATTTGTTTTCAATTATAAATTAAGTTGGTTCTCCTTGGACGGATTTCAGCTGTACATCTGGGAGTTGTGGGCATCTATGCAGGGGAGGTAAGTGGTGGCAGATCGAGTGGCAAGTAGTGGAACAGAGAGTTTATACTGGTATCTGCTGCTTCATGAACACTTGCCCCTGAAGTCTTTCCTCTTATACAGGAAGGGGAACTGTGGCCCCAAGAGGGCCAGGGGCCCACAGAAGGCCGCTCAGCCAGCAGGGGACATTATATGCAAGTCATGTGACTTCAAATCCAATTTTCTCTCCACAAGATCAGCACAGCCCGGTACCAGAAGTTGTGAGTTACAGCAAGGCACAGAGCATCATGTCTGCGGTCTAGTGATTCACCAGGGAACGGTGGGAGGCACCGGGTACGGACCCAGTGTTTGTACATACTGGCTGTTTGCTCATCTGTAGGGTTAACACTACTTTATAGCAAACACCAGACCAAATTCCAGACTCAAATTCCTCCTCCCCTCCCCTACCTAGTTCCTTCTCTCCAACTCCAACTTCAGAACTTGGTTCTCCATCAATTTCTGGATGGGACACATGAAATGCCAGTGGGCTGACAATCTTCAGCTCAGCCTGGTCTTCTTGTATTAAAAGGTACAGGACTCTGAATTTCCTATCTGTTTAGTACAAAGTCTTTTTTTAATGTAAAGCACACAGCTTTAATAGCAACTTGAAACACTCTTGAAAATTACAGAGGTCATCTTAACTGATCTCTCATCCCCTCCATCTACAAAGGCAGATGCCAGCTTGTATAGAACTTGCCAGCATAAATCTGTACTTAGGCAAAACCAGTTTAATAACCATTCTCACGTTCATGTCACTGTCTCCACTCTTACACTAAAACTATAAAAAAATTGTTTTATATGTCAGATTTTAATGATGAGAGATCTACAGGCAAATTACTGAAACAGAAACCACACTGCTCTTCACTGGTATTGTCCTCACCCAACGTCACTTACAAAGAACTAGCTTTTACTCTGTAACTGCATAAACCTGAGGAACATATTTCCTCAAATTGAATTTGTAATTTTTTTCTTCTTATTTTACAGTGTTTCCTAGAACAGGAAGTCTGACATGAAGTGTAAGGTATTTCCTTTGAATTCTAGCTTGATTTCTGACTGACTACAAGGCACTGGCACTAAATCTTAACCTCTATATTTCATTTTCCTCTGCTATCAAATCGTTAGTGAGTAGTGTTTGTCCATCTTGCAAGGAGGTTTGAGAAATTCTGGCTGCTAGAGAGCAGGGTGCTTTAAAAGTGTTGGCTGGTCCGATGGCAGTGGGTTATCAAAACTTATTGACATTAGTGTCACTAAAGGTGGTATACATCCCCCCCATTGCTAATTTGACTGTCTTTAAAAGAAATCACAAAGAAAGCTGATTACAACTTGCTTGACAGTTTCCTCCTGCTATAAAATAGGAAATATGTATTTCACAACAATAAAAACAGAAGGTGTACAGGTATTCTGAGGTCCAACAGAAGGTAACATACCTTTAAAAATACTATTGAATTAAGGAGCTCTGCACTAAGAGAATTGTGTGAGGTGCACGTCATCCAGGCTGAATCAAGCAGCAGAAATAAGAAAGTGGAAGAAAAACAACAGATATGAGCCCAGCTCCCAGATGAAGGGAGATGCCTTCCCACAAATGGGAGCTCTGCAGTGAGAAACCAGCCCACCAGCAAACAGTTCAAAAGTCTGCTCACCTTATCTCACAGGAGAGTCGTTGCTAAGTCCCACTTCTCCTTCATTACTGAGGTCCCACTATAGGTGAAATGGCCAAAAAAGTCATTTGAGAGAGAGCAGTGAAAGACTTTGTGCAGGCATACTTGTGAGAAACTTAGGCAGAATCCCATGTGGCTAGGTTGGTTGTGAGCCTAACATGACCAAGGCTTTGGCTGGAATAGCATGTCCAGACTGTATTAAGGAATTAAGGCTGACTTTATAAGGCCAATGAAAAAGCCCTTTGGAAAACTGGCCAGATACCCATCAGTAACCTTTCCTGATCTATGGTGTGTGATGAAGGCCACTTGCTGACGGGTCCAGGAATGGAAATGTGCTAGGGGGCCTCAAGAGAAGAGGAATTTACCCAATGCATACAGGTATCTAATGGCACAGATGAAACTTGGGCTCATGAAAGGTTTTTGAGAAGTCCAGCCTGAGCATTCCTTATAAAAGTCTCCAGCAAAATCCTCCTGACTTAAGGCCTACATGGGAGCAGAGGTTTGCACACAAGTTCCTGTAAGCCCAAGAAGTTTCTCTATGCTTTGCCTAAGGATTCAAAGTAATGGCCTCCAAATGGCATGGTTAGTAGAACAGACATTCAAATTGTCTCTTTTCCCCATAGCCTCAGGCTTCATCAGATAAGAACAAAGAAGTAACGGCTAACAACATGTTCTCCATTAAGTTATGCTAAATTGTGTTATGTTGATAGGGTTATGTCAAAAGGTATCTGTTGAGTGGATTATCAGATGTCACACGATGTTTAATTGGATCAATGAGGTCATTGGTGTATGTATAAAATTCCCTATATAAGCCAACCGCAAATAAAGAAGCTCACCATTTTGCCTCAGTGAGCAGATGGTCACCTTTATTTAAAACACAATTTCAATAAGTGTGCTTATTCTCCGTGACATCGCTTTTCCATAAGACCCTTACGGCAACATCCCACCACTGAGCCTAAACCCCATTCTGTCTGGCACAAAAGACCAGATATTTTTCCTGCAATTTTGAGCACCCAAATTGCCCTTCCCACATACTAGTTGCCAGAAGGACTATAGGATCTGGAGTGTCTGGCCAGCTCGCTAAGAAGCCTGGGAAGTCTGCTGGCTGGGGAGCTGTAGCATGTGGACAGTAGCACAGCAATCCAAACTTGGACGGGGAGAGGGTGAACTACCCATTTCTAGCTCCTCAGGCAGTTCTGTTTTCTGCCCTTCAGGACAACTTCTGAACTCCTTTGGGTGGGTAGGGTCAGTGCTTAAAGGACTTTGACTTTTTTTTTTTTTTTGAGACAGGGTCGCCCTCAGTAGAGTCGTGTGATGTCACAGCTCACAGCAACCTCCAACTCTTGGGCTTAAGCAATTCTTTTGCCTCAGCCTCCCAAGTAGCTGGGACTACAGGCGCCCACCACAATGCCTGGCTATTTTTCTCTTTTTTAATAGGTTAATTATCCTTTTTTACTTGAATTGATAGGTTGTCCCTGATGAGTACACTCCTAATTGTTGTAGTGCCACCACTGCCCTAACAGAGGCAGAGAAGTGCTGAATCCCCAGCCCCAGATGGTGTCCCTAGGAGGACAAGAATCAGTAGGCAGTACTGGCCCAGAGTTCTAATCAAAGTCATTCTACCAGCTCTGGCTCTACCCACCAAATCAAGCTCATGAGGCTGCCCAGCTGACAGCACTGGCCCCGAGTTCAGGAGAGATGCTTATGTGCTGGGTACCATCCAGACAATTGAGTGCTGAGGTCCTCAGCTCTGTGGACAGTGGAGGCCCAAGCTCAGACAAAGTCGCTCAGGCACCAGGCACCACCTGCCCAGTCAATCTCAGGAGGCTGCCACCCAGCAGGGGGCACAGGTCTAAAGTTCAGATAAGAGTCACTCAGACACCAAGCCCCACCCACCCAATCAAGCTCAGAGAGCCTCCACAGGGTGGAGAGTACTAATCCAAAGTTCAGTCCAAAGTTGCTTAAACCTCAGTCCCCCTACTTAATTGAGCTCAGAGAGCCCTGCCTGGTGGAGGCAAGAGGTCCAAAGTTCAGTTCAAAGTCACTTAAACTCCAGCCCTGCTCACCCAATCAAGTTCAGAGAGTTTCACCTGATAGTGGCCAGAGGTCCAAAGTTGAGCCTGACTGGGCAGAAAAAGAGGAAGAAGTTGAAAATACTCATGAGGAGGAATCAGCAGAAGAACTCTGGCAATATGAAAAGTCAGAGCAAATCAGTGTTTCCTGGTGATGTCAAAGAAAATACAACAGAAAATTCCATCCACAGAGAAAATGCTGGAATGTCAGAAATAGAGTTTAGAATATGGATGACAAATAAGATAATTGGAATAGAGGAAAAGATGGAAACAGAGAACCAAAAAATAGCTCAGAAAGTGCATCAAGAAATTAATGAATTCAAAGACAAAGTCACCAAGGATATGGACATAATGAGGAAAAATATAGCAGAGCTTAAGGAATTGAAAAAAATATTTGAAGAGCTTCAAAATACAGTAGAGTCCCTCAGAAATAGAGTTAAGCAGTGTGAAGAAAGAATTTCAGATAAAGAAGGCAAGACTTTTAAACTATTCTAAGAATTCAAACAGGCAGAAAAATGGAGAAAAAGAACAGAATATTCCCTGAGAGAGTTATGAGATCTTTCCAAGAAATCAAACATCCGAATGATAGGGATTCCTGAAGGAGAAGAGGATGGTCCCAAAGACACTGATGCTCTGTTCCAAGACATTATGGTGGAGAATTTCCCTAGTATTATAAAAGGCACAGAAATTCAGATAGTAGATAGTTTCAGAACCCCAGCATGACTCAATCCAAACAAAGCATCTCCTAGACACATTGTAATTAATTTTGCTAATAATAATATGAAGGAGAAACTTCTGCAAAGAGCCAAGTGTAAGAAAGTATTACTTACAAATGGAAAAGTATAAAGATGACTGCAGCTCTTTCAGCTGAAACTTTCCAAGCCAGAAAAAGATGGTCATCAACCTTCAACCTTTTTAAACAAAAAAAATTCCAGCCCAGGATCCTATACCCTGCTAAACTGAGTTTCATTTGTGATGGAGAAATTGAATACTTCACTGACATCCACATGCTGAGGAAATTTGCCATGACTTGACCAGCTCGACAGGAAATACTCAAACCCAGTCTTCATTACAATCAATGGGAGGGTACATCACCAAAGTAAACCTACTCAGAAATTAAAGGACTAAGCCTACCTTCCACAATGGTGAGAGGCATAAGATTAAGCCCTGGACTTCTGGAAAACAAGATGACCAAAATTTTGCCACATCTATCAATTCTCTAAATTAATGTGAATTGTTTGAACTCTCCTTTAAAGAGGCATAGGCTGGCCAACTGGATGCAAATCTCAGGCCAGCCATCTATTGCCTACAAGAAACTCACCTTACCTCAAAGGATAAAACAAGAATCAGGGTGAAGGGATGGTAAACAGTATTCCAGGCAAATGGAAAGCATAAAAAAGCTGGAGTTACAATCTTGTGTGAAGATACAGCTGGATTCAAACCAACAAAAATAATGGAAGAAAAAGATGGACACTACATACTGGTCAAGGGAAACACACAATATGAAGAGATTTCAATAGTTAATATCTATACACCCTATCTGAATGTTCCCTGATATATAAAACAACCCTAACTGATCTGAACAATATTATATCTTCCTGCATTATAATAGTTGGAGATTTTAACAGCCCTTTGGCAGTACTGGAGAAAATCCTCCAGGCAGAAACTAAAGAAACAATGGCCTTAAACAAGACCCTAGAACACTGGACTTAACCAACATTTATAGAACACTGTATTCTAACAAAACCAAATATACATTCTTCTCATCAGCCTATGGATCATATTCCAAAATTGATCATATCTTAGGTCACAAGGCCAACGTCAACAAATTCAAAAAAACAAAAATTACCCCCTGTATCTTCTCAGACTTTCATGGAATAAAAGTAGAACTCAACAGCAACAGAAATCTTCATACTTAAATAAAATCATCAAAACTAAATAACCTTATGCTGGGCTTGGTGCCTGTAGCACAGTGGTTACAGCACCAGCCACATACACTGAGGCTGGTGGGTTCAAACCTGGCCTGGGCCAGCTACAATGACAACTGCAACAAAAAATAGCCAGGCATTAGTGGCAGGCACCTATAGTCCCAGCTACTGGGGAGGCTGAGGCAAGAGAATCACTTAAGCCTAAGAGTTGGAGGTTGCTGTGAGCTGTGATGTCATGGCCCTCCATCAAGGGTGACATAATGAGACTCTGTCTCTAAATAAATAAAGAAATAAATAACCTTATGCTGAATCATAACTGGGTCACAGATGAGATCGAGAAGGATATCATTACATTTCCAGAACAAAACAATAATGAAGACATGAACTATCAAACCTGTGGGATACTGCAAAGCCAGTCCTTACAGGGAAATTCATAGTATTAGATGCCTTCATCAAGAAAACAGAAAGAGAGCAAAGCAGCAACCTCATGGGCCATCTCAAGCAACTGGAAAAGGAAGAACAATCTAATCCCAACAAAGCAGAAGAAAAGAACCAAAATTATAGCAGATCTAAATGAAATTGAAAACAAACAAGTTATTCAGAAGACCAGTGAAACAAAAAGTTGGTTCTTTGAAAAGATTAATAAAATTGATAAACCCTTGGCTAGACCAACCATAAACAGAAAAATAAGATCTCTAATAACTACAATCAGAAATGCTAAAAGGGAAGTAACAACAGATGTCACAGAAATACTCTCAACAGTTACTACAAAAATGTCTATCCCCAGAAATATGAATATGTAGAGGAGATAGACTGATATCTGGAAGCACAATATCTTCCAAAACCCAGCCAGAAAGATTCAGAAATTTTGAATAGGCCAATATCAAGTACTGAAATAGCATAAATTATACAAAATCTCCCAGAAAAGAAAAGCCATGGGCCAGATGGTTTCATACCAGAATTCTATCAAACCTTCAAAGTGCAACTTCCTATAATGCATAAACTTTTCCAAAATATAGAGAAACAAGAAATCCTCCCCAATACTTTCTATGAAGCAAATATCACCCTATTCCCCAAATCGGGAAAGAACCCCCCCATAAAAGAAAACTATAGAACAATATCATTAAGGAATATTGATGCAAAAATATTCAACAAGATACTAGCAAACAGAATACAACAACACATTAAAAACCCCATGATCAAGTGGGTTTTATCCCAGAGATACAAGGTTGGTTTAACATACACAAATCTATAAATATAATATACTGCATAAATAGAATCAAAAACAAAGATCATGTGATTCTTTTAATTGATGCAACAAAGGCTTTTGACAATATCCAGCATCCTTTCATGATAAAAACACTCAAGAAAATAGATTTAGATGGACCATTCCTTAAGCTGATAGAGGCTGTCTATAGCAAACCCACAGCCAATATCATATTGAATGGAGTTAAACTGAAAGCATTTACACTCAAATCTAGAACCAGATAGGGATGCCCATTGTCTCCACAGCCATTTAACATAGTGTTGAAAGTTCCAGCCATCACAATCAGGTAATAGAAGGAGATCAAAGAATCCAAATGGGGACATAGGAGATCAAACTCTCCGTTTTCGCAGATGATATTTTCTTATAAATGGAAACCCCCAGGGGACTCAACTATAAAGCTCTTAGACATGATCAAGGAATATAGCAGTGTCTCAGGATACAAAATCAATACCCACAAATCAGTAGCCTTTGTATATGCCAACAATTGTCAAGCTGGGAATAAAATCAAAGACTATTCCTTTTACAACAGCACCAAAGATTGGTGGGAATATATCTAACAGAAGAAGCGAAAGATCTCTATAAAGAGAATTATGAAACTTTAAGGAAGGAAATAGTAAGAGATGTCAACAAATGGAAGAACATACCATGCTCATGGCTGAGAAGAATCAATATTGTTAAAATATTCATACTACCCAAAGCAATCTATAGACTTAATGTAATCCCCATCAAAGCACCAATGTCATACTTTAAAGAACTTGAAAAAATAGTACTTTGATTCATATGGAACCAGAAAAAAATGCAAATAGCAAACACATTCTTAGATATAAAAACAAATCTGGAGGCATCATGTTTCTAGATTTCAGGTTATATTATAAGGCTACAGCCTTAATATGTGATCAAAACAGCATGGTACTGGCACAAAAATAGGGACACAGATTTATGAAATAGGATAGAGAATCTAGAGATGAACTTAGCACATATCATCATTTAATCTTTGATAAGTCTAACAAAACTGGGGGGTGGGGGGGTGGGCAAGATGACCGACAGCTACCAGCTTCCGACAAAAGCTCCTGTCCAGAGGGAAGGATAAAGTCCAGAAAAAAACCCAACAAAGTTGAAAACTAGGAGCCCAGCTGAAAGAGAAGAAAGACATCTGCAGGACATCTCTGCTGAGGCAAGTTGTGTCTCCTAGAAAGCAACCTACAGGTACATAATACATCCCGAAGGAAGGATATCTGACCTGCCCCCCCAAAAGGTGCGTTTTTTTCTCTTTGTCTGCTCCTGTGAGTTTCCTACAGTCCAACAGTGAACTGAGGACTTATTGTCTCACCCCACATGTGAGAGCTACAGAAAGAGGGGTCCACTCCTCTAGAGGGACTCTGTTCAGACTGTAAACACCCTCTAGGTAGGCAGAAAAATCGAACTAACACTGCATGACCATTTTGAATTCCCAGTCCACCCTTCCCCCTTTGCCTTCAGAGACAGTGAGAGGAGGCCCAAGAGTAGCATCCCCTCACCCACGGGACCCAGCACCGTGTCCCTGGATCTGTGCATTCCCCATGGCTCCCACTTGGCCACCACCCCTGGGCATCACAGCGAGAGCGGTGAGGATTATTCAACCCATGTGTCCTCCTAGGCTGCTGCCATTTGGCTGCAACCCCCTGAGCACCTGAGCAGAGCGCCCCAGGACTATTTGACCCGCCCAACCCCACCTCCACCCCCGCACAGCTACCACTTCCCGGCCACTCATCGGCACCTGAGTGGCAGAGGACTATTCTACCCACACAGCTGCTGCTACTTGGCTGCCGCCCCAGGCACCTGATTGGGGCACACTGAGGACTGTTTGAGCCACAGCTGCTGCCACTTGGCAGCCACTCCAGGGAAACTTAGCGAGGTGCACCCAGGACGGTTTTACCTGGTGTCCCCTGCATACCCGCAACTGCTTAGCCGCCAACCCCAGTCACTTGAGCAGGCACATGGAGGACTGCTCCAATCGCACGCCCCCCTAGGCTGCTGCTGCTTGTCCACAGCCCTCTGGGCACCCAAGCGGGGTGCCCCAAGACTGTTTGACCCACGTTTCCCCCACGCAGCTGCCGCTTTATGACTGCCCCAGGCATCCAAGTGGTGGAAGACTGTCCAATTCGCAGGGCGCCTGCTGCTTAGCTGCCGCTGCTGGCACCCAAGTAAGGTGTGCGCAAAGTAATTTGACCCACAAGTCCTTTGCGTAGCCACTATTGCTCAGCCACCAACCCTGGTCACCTGAGTCAGGCATGCAGAGGACTGTTTGAACTGCATATCCCCCTAGGCTTCTGCCACTTGGCCGCAGCCTCCTGGGCACATGAGCAGGGTGCCCCAGGACTGTTTGACCCATGCAACCCCAACAGAGCTATCACTTTGTGGCTGCCCCCAGGCACCCGAGTGGCTGCCCCTGCTTGGCCACTGCCCCCAGACACCCGAGGGGGGCACCCCTAAGACTGTTTGACCCACTCAGTGACCACCCCTGGGCACCTGTGCAGGGAGCACCCAGGACTGTTTGACCTGTGCGGCTGCCGCTAATTGGCAGCCACCCCAGGGAACCTAAGAGGGGTGCTCGCAGCACTGTTCCACAGTGCCGTTGCCCGTGACTGCCACCACTAGGCCACTGCTCCCCAGGCACCCGAGTGGGACGCCCTGAGGACTGTGTGACCACTGCGTCCCCCTGCAGCAGCTGATGCTCCCCCTAGGCTGCCACCACTCAGCTGCAGCCCCCTGGGCACCCAAGCTGGGCACTCCGAGGACTATTCAACCTGTATGTCCCCTGCAGCTACCTTGGCCGCTGCCTCACCGAAACCCAAGCAGGGTGCCCCAGGACTCTTTGAGCTGCGCACTCCCTGCGCACCTGCTGCCTCATGGCTACTCCCAGGCACCCGAGTGGCGGAGGACTATTTGACCCACACCAGCCAAAGGGAGGAGTACATATCCTTAGGCTGCTGTGCTTGGCCACAGCCCACTGGGCACCTGACCCTGAAGACTGGTCCACCCGCGCATCCCCCTGCAGCAGCTGCCACTTGGCAGCAATGCCCTGGGCAACTGAGCGAGGCACCCTGAAGACTGTTTGACCAGCGCATCTCCCTCCAGGGCCTGCCGCTTGGGTCTTCGCCAGTGGCAGCCACAGGCTGAAGGGTTTGGGGATAGTCTCCTAATGGTGCAAACTCACAGTGGGGCAGAATCAGCGGAAAAACTCTGGTAACCAGAACAACCAGAGTAGATCGAGTCCCCCAAAGAAGGATGGCACAGAAGCATTTGAAGATCCTATCCACAAGCAAATGTCTGAGATGTCAGAAATCAAGTTCAGAATTTGAATAGCAGATGAGATTTACAGAATGAAAGAAAAGAGGCAACTAGAATTTCAAGAAATTATTTAAAAGATGTCTCAAGAATTCAATGATTTCAAAGATAAAATTACCAAAGAGTTTGAAACACTAAGGCAAGAGGTTGCAGCCCTCAAGGATCTGAAAGATACTGTGGAATACCTCTGTAACAGAGTGCAACACACGGAAGAAAGGATCTCTGACATTGAAGACAAAGCTTTTGAAGAAACACAGGAGCACAAAGACCAAAAGAAATGGTGATTAAAAATGGATCTTACTCTCAGAGACCTCTCAGATAACTCAAAGAAAACTAATATTCGATGAAGTTGCTTCACAAAATACAGAGGCTATTCTTCATGAAATTATGAACGAGAACTTTCCAGACATGCCAAGAGATTCTGAAATTCAGATAGTGGATAGTTTCAGACACCCAGCATGACTCAACCCAAACAAGATATCCCCCAGGCACATCATAATTAACTTTACTAAACTTAATATGAAAGAGAAAATTCTGAAAGCAGTCACATGTAAGAAAACTATAATCTACAAGGGGAAGAGTATTAGGATGACTGCAGATCTCTCAGCTGAAACCTTTCAGGCTAGAAGAGGATGGTCATCAACTTTTAATCTCCTAAAACAAAATAACTTTCAACCCAGGATCCTGTATCCGGCTAAACTGAGTTTTATCTACAATGGAGAAATTAAATACTTTAACGACATTCACATGTTGAAGAAATTTGCCATAACTAAACCAGCTCTCCAGGAAATTCTCAAACCTATCCTCCATAATGACCAGTGTAATCCTCCACCACAAAAGTAAACCAACTCAGAAACATTTGATCACATTTCAACTTCCATAGTGGCAAAAGGATTAAAAATGTCTACTGGACTTTAGAGCAACTCGATGCCCAAAATTCTACCAGGCTTATGAATAATTTCAATCAATGGGAATGGCTTAAATTGTCCTCTAAAGAGGCACAGATTGGCTGATTGGATACAGAAACTCAGACCAGACATCTTATGTATACAAGAATCTCATGTTACCTTAAAACACAAATATAGACTCAGGGTGAAGGGATGGTCAATATTCAATATGATAATCTCAATTATCAATATCTATGCCCCCAACCAGAATGCACCTCAATTTATAAAAGAGACTCTAGCTGGCATGAGCAACTTCATCTCTCACAGCTCCATCACAGTCAGAGATTTCAACACTCCTTTGGCAGTGTTGGACAGATCCTCCAAAAAGAAGCTGAGCAAAGAAATTTTAGATTTAAATTTAACTATTCAACTTTTGTACCTAACAGACATCTACAGAACTTTTCATCCTAACAAAACTGAATACACATTTTTCTCATCAGTCCATGGAACATACTCCAAAATTGATCACATCTTAGGTCATAAGTCTAACCTCAGTAAATTTAAAAGAACAGAAATTATTCCATGCATCTTCTCGGACCATCATGGAATAAAAGTTGAACTCAGTAAC
>CAUYQV010122581.1:0-35443 GCA_963574575.1 Galagoides demidoff | reverse complement strand
TGGTCATTATGGAGGATAGGTTTGAGAATTTCCTGGAGAGCTGGTTTAGTTATAGCAAATTTCTTCAACATGTGAATGTCGTTAAAGTATTTAATTTCTCCATCATAGATGAAACTCAGTTTAGCTAGATACGGGATCCTGGGTTGAAAGTTATTTTTTTTTAGGAGATTAAAAGTTAATAACCATCCTCTTCTAACCTGAAATTTTTCATTAGAGAGATCTGCAGTCATCCTAATACTCTTCCCCTTGTAGGTTCTGGTTTTCTTATGTCTAACTGCTTTCACGATTTTTTCTTTCATATTAACTTTAGTGAAGGCAATTATGATGTGCCTGGGGGACTTCTTGTTCGGGTTGAGTTGTGCTGGGGTTCTGAAACTGTCTGCTATCTGAATTTCAGAATCTTTTGGCATGTATGGAAAGTTCTTTTTCATAATTTCATGAAGAAGAGCCTCTGTGTTTTGTGTAGCAGCTTCGTGGCCTTCAGGGATTCCTATTAGGTGAATATTGGTTTTCTTCAAATTATCTCAGAGCTCTCTGAGAAAAAGATCCATTTTTGCTTTCTATTTCTTTTCATCTTTGAGCTCTTGGTCTCGCTCAAAAGTTTTGTCTTCAATGTCAGAGATCCTTCTGCCTGTTCCATTCTGTTACTGAGTTATTCTACTGTATTTTTCAGATCTTTGAGGGCTGCAAACTCTTGCCTCAATGTTGCAAAATCTTTGGTCATTTCATCTTTGAATTCGTTGAATTCTTGAGACACCTTTTGAATAATTTCTTGAAATTCTAATTCCCTCCTTTCTTCCATTCTGTTAATCTTATTTGCTATCCACATTCTGAACTCGATTTCTGACATCTTAGCCATCTGTTTATGGATGGGGTCTTCAATTGCATCTGCCCCATTTTTCCTTGGGGGAGTTGATCTACTCTGGTTATTTGAGTTGCCAGAGTTTTCCCACTGATTCCTCCTCATACTGAATTTACACCATTTGGAGTCTGTATCAGAACCGTTCAGTCATTGGCTGCCATGGGAGAAGGTGCCAGCTTCCTCTGGTTGCCCAGAGAGGCAGAGCATGTCTGTCCTGAAGAACCTGAGGGATGTGAGACTTATTGTTCCTGCTCTTGCAGCTGCTTCTCTTCGCCTCAGGGTACTGCCATTCTAGTATGGTTCCCTCTCAACTGACTGTCCTCTGGTAATTCTCAGGACGCCATCCCAGGATGCTGGGAGTGCATGGCTCCAGCATGCAGTTCTGGGCCTGCCCAACCTGGGAGCGGGAACTCGGAGGCCACCCACAGGACTCACACAGCTCTTGCAGGTCTCAGCCTGTGGGAGTGGGGATCACTAGTGCACAGGGAATGTGTGTGGCTCTAACAGGTCTCTGGCTGCAGGGCCAGGACTGGACACTTGTTCCTGCAGATGTGGGGGATGGTGCTCTTGGGCCCCCACCTCACTGTCTCTGTAGGCAAGGGGAGCATGAACTAGAAATTCAAAATGGCAATGAACAACATTTGTTCAGTTTTTCTGCCTGGCAAGAGAGTTTTCGGGATCTCAACAGGGTCCCTCTAGGAGAGTAGACCCCCTTCCTGTAGCCCTCACATGTTGGGTGAGATTATAGGTCCTCTGTTCACTTTTCACCTGTAGAAAACTTACAGGAGAAGATGAAGAGAACACAAAGAGAAAAACAACTTTCTTGGGGGAGGGGATGGAGACTTTTCCTTTGGGGTGTATTATGTACCTGGAGATTGCTTTCTTGGAGTCTTACCTTGCCTCAGCAGAGATGTCCTGCAGATATCACTCTTCTCTCTCTGCTGGGCTCCCAATCTTCAACATTATTGGGTATTTTCTGGACATTATCCTTCACTCTGGATGGGAGTTTCTGTTGGAAGCTGGCACCTGTTGGCCATCTTGCCCCTCCCCCTGTTGTTCATTTCCTTTTGATTGATTTTAATTCTCTGTAGATTCTAGTTATCAGCCCTTTGTCAGGTTCACAACATGCAAAAATCCCCCTTGTGTTTCCTTTAGTTGTGGTACCCTTGGCTGTGTAAAAGCTTTTCAGCTTTATCAATTCCCATTTACTTATTTTTTATTTTGGTACAATTGCTGGGTGGGTCTTCTTCATAAAATCTTTTCTGAAGCCAATTTTGCCGAGCATTTTCCCTGCACTCTCTACTAGAACTTTTATTGTTTCATGCTTAACTTTAAATCTTTTTTTCCAGCAAGAGTTGATTTTTGTCAATGGTGAGAGGTGTGGGTCCAGTATTAGCCTTTTACATGTGGATAACCATTTTGCCTTGCACCATTTATTAAGTAAGGATTCTTTTTCCTAGTGCATGCTTTTTTTTTTTTTATCAAGATAAGATGACGATATGTGACTGGGTTCTCTAGCCTCTCTATTCTATTGCATAAATTTATATCTGTATTTTTGTGGCAGTACTGTGATGGTTTGATCACTATAGATTTATAGTTTAACATAAAGCCTGGTAATATGATGCCTCCACATTTTTTATTACTAAAAATTGTATTGGTTATTCAGTTTTTCTGGTTCCATATAAACCAAACTATTTTTCAAATTCTTCTATGTCTGGTGTTGGTACAATGCCTGGTGTTGGTACTTTGATGGAGATTGCATTCAACATGTATATTGCTTTGGGTACTATGGACAGTCTAATGATGTTGATTCATCCCAGCCATGAGCATGTTATATTCTTCTATTTGTTAATATTTTTCTGCTATTTCTTTTCTCAAATTGTCATGATTCTCTTTATCAAGATCTTTTAAATATAGTCCCAGGTATTTTATTATCTTTGGAACCACTGAAAAGATATTGTGTCTTTGATTTGATTCTCAGCTTGACTTTTATTAGCATATATGAAGGCTTCTGTTTTGTAGATATTGATTTTGTGTCCTGATACATTTCTATATATCTTAATCACTTCTAAGAGCTTTGTAGTTGAGTCTCTGGGGTTTTCCAGGTATAAAATCATGTCATCCACAAAGAGTGAGAGTTTGACCTACTCTATCTCCATTTGAATACTTTTGATCTCCTTCCGTTTCCTGATTACATTGACTAGGGTTTCAGCACTATGTTGAATAGCATGGGCAATAGTAGGCATTCTTACTGAGTTCCAGTTCTAAGTGGAAATGCTTTCATTTTTACTCCATTAAATATGATACTGGCTGTGGGTTTTGTGTAGATGGCCTCTATTAGTTTAACATATATGGCACCTATGCTTTGTTCTTATCAAACAAGGATGCTGGATATTGTCAAAAGCCTTTTCCACATTGATTAAGAGAATCATATGGTTTTTGTTTTAGATTTTATTTTATGAATTACATTTATGTATTTACGTATGTTGAACTAGATAACTCACTTGACCAAGACATAAATTTTTTAATGTGTTGCTGCATTCTGTTTGCTAGATCTGATTGAATATTTTTGCATTGATTTTCATTAATGATATTGGCCTATAGTTTTCATTTTTTTTGTTGAGTCCTTCCCCAATTTTGGAATCAGGGTTATATTTGCCTCATAGAATGTATTGGGGAGGATTCCTTCCTGCTCTATGTCTTGGAATAGATAATGAAATATAGATACTAATTAGTTCTTCTATGAAAATCTTCTAGAAGTCTGGCGTGAAACCATGTGAAACGAGGATTTTTAGTATTCAAATTTTTTTTATTATTGACATAATTTCAGTACTTGTTACAGATCTATTCAAAATTTCTAATTCCCTCTAGTTGAGTTTAGGAAGGTAATGTGGTTTCAGGTATTATTTCATTTCTTCTACATTTTCGTATTTCTGGACATAGAATTTATTGCAGTAATCATTGAGGATCTTTTGTATTTCTGTGGTATCTGTTGTTATTTCCCTTTTTTCATTTTGGATTGAAGTTACTAGAGATCTTAATTTTCTGTTTCTGGTTAGTCTGGCCAAGGGTTTATTGATTTTATTAATCTTTTCAAGGAACCAACTAGAAAATTTGGAAGATTTACTGATCTTCTGAATGACTGTTATTTTTTCAATTTCATTTAATTCTGCTCTAATTTGGGTTATTTCTTTTCTTCTAATGGGTTTGAAGTTAGATTTTTCTTCTTTTTCTAGTTTATTGAGAAAGCATATTAGGTTGTTGAATTCCTCTCTTTCTGTTTTCTTAAAATCATTAAGGGGCTGCACCTGTGGCTCACAGAGTAGGGCTTTGGCCCCATATACCGGGGATGGTGGGTTCGAGCCCAGCCCAAGCCAAAACTGTAAAAAGAAAAAAATGAAATCATCAAATGCTGGAATTTTGCTTCTTATGACTGCATTTACATTTCCACAGGTTTTGATACCTTGTGTCTTGATTATTGTTTTGTTCAATAAATTTAATAATTACTTTCTTAATCTCATCTTTGACGCAGCTGTTCTTCAGCATGAGGTTATTTAGTTTCCATGACTTTCTTTGGGTATGAATATTCCTGTTGCTGGTGAGTTCAAATTTATTATGTGATGGTCTCAGAAAACACAAGGAATAATTTCTATTCATTTGAATTTGTCGATGTTAGACTTGTGTCCTAAGTTATGATCAATTTGGGAGATGATCTGTGGACTGATGAGAAGAATGTGTATTCAGTTTTGTTAGAAAGAAACTGTATATATCTGTTAAGTTTATTTGTTTTAGGGCCATGTTTAAGTCCATTGTTTCTTTGTTTAATTTCTGCTTGCAGGATATGTCCAGTAATATCAAAGGTGTGTTAAAATCTCAAACTATTAAAGTGCAGGAAGTCATCACATTGTTCAGAATACTTAGGTTTTTGTTTAACGTATCAAGGAACATTTATGTTGGGTGTGTAAATTTTAATTATTTAAATGTCTTCATGTTGTATGTTTCCCTTGACCAGCAAGTACTGGCCATCTTTGTGTTTCCTTATTTTTGTTGTTTTAAAATCCGTTGTATCTGAAAATAATATAGGAATCCCTGCTTTGTTCTGATTCCATTTGTCTGGATTATTGTTTGCCATCCTGGTACCCTGAGTCTTGTTTAATCCTTTGAGGTTAGATGTATTTCTTGGAAACAACAAATGTTGCACTTGAGCTATTGGGCTTGAGCTTTTGTATCTACTCAGAAAGTCTGGGCCTCTTTAGAGGGCAATTCAAGTCATTCACATTTATTGATAGAATTGATAGGTATGGTGGAATATGGGTAATTTCATTTTTCAGAGGTTGAGAGCTTATTTTTATCCCTTTCACCATGGAAGGTAGGCTTTGTTATTTAATTTTTGTGTGTGTTTACTTTAGTGATGGATCATTATGCTTTTTTTTTTTTTATGAAGAATGTCTCTATATTTCCTGTAGAGCTGGTCTAGTTATGAGCTGCAGTCATCTGGACATTTTTACTTTGTAGGTATGACTTATCTTATGCCATGCTGCTTGCAAAATTTATTCTTTATATTGACTTTATCAAAGTTCATTAAAGTGTGTCTAAAAGATGCTTTGCTTAGACTATGTTGTGCTAGGGTTCTGAAACTATCTACCATCTGAATTTCTGTGTATCTTGAAATGCTTGGGAAATTCTCTACCATGTCCTGAAGTAGAGCATCACTGACTTTAGAACCATTCTCTTCTAGTTTGGGAATCCCTATTATTCAGATGTTTGATCTTTTGGAATAATCCCATAACTCTCTCAGGGAATATTCTATTTTTGTTCTCTTTTTCCCTGCCTCTTTGACTGACTGGAATAGTTCAAAAGACTTGTCTTCAATTTCTCAAATTCTTTCTTCACCACATTCAGCTCTATTATTGAGGATCTCTACTGTGTTTCAAAGCTCTTCAAAGGCCTTAAGCTCCGCTACATATATTTCCTCATTAAGAAGTCCATATACTTGATTATGCTTTCTTTAAATTCATAAAAATAAAAAAAATTCACTAATTTCTTGAGACAAGTTTTGGACTTTTATATTTCTATTTTAATCTTCTCCTCAATTCCAATCATCTTATTTGCCATTCATATTCTGAATTCTATTTTTGATATTTCAGCAATTTCTCTAAGGATGGTATTTTCTGTTTCTCCCTGGTAAATACCTTTGGGGACTTGATCTGATTTTCATGTTGCCAGAAGTCTAATGGCTCTTCCTCATAAGTATTTTCAGCTTTTTAAAATGTTGATCATACTTTTTTTAAGTGAGAGGATAGGTTGTCCCTGAATAGTTAATGAGAGTAATCTAATTGGGGATATTTAGGGAGCACTAGACAGACCTATTTGGCAACTAAAAGTGGCAGAGTGAGACTGGATCTGAGGGCCCCAGGAACTGGAGCTACCCACCCATTCACCAATGAGCTGGTGCTTGTGCTTGTGGACCTTCTTTACAGCCTTGTAAAGCTCCCTTTCAGAGCTGCAGTGATAGTTTCTGAATTCTGGTTTGCTGAGATAGCATAACCTGATTCTGTCCTGATGTCAGCCTATCCTCTACCCAATTCAAAGGAGCCACAGTATTTCACTGAAGCCTCTGCCATACAAAGATTCAAATAGCTGCCACCTTGCACCTTTTTGTCAACAACTAGAGGAAGGGAATCGGTGGACAGGTTCACTGATCTCACCCCTCATTCCTTCAACTCTCTCTCCATGTAAACAAATAGTTTAGTGAACCTGTAGCCCTAGTTAGTGGCAGCTGGTGAACAAGAATCCCTGGATAATTCTGACCAAGAGTTCCAGTTGAACTCTTTCAGGAAACATAAGCAATACCCACTCAAACAGGTTCAAAGAAGCAATGTTACTTCCCACCTGCCCCTGGAGTCCTATCAGTGGACTAAAGTATGGCCATCACCCATGGCTGAGGAAAGGCCCAAGTTCCTGGACCTACACAGTGCCACTCACTGAGGCTAGGCTTGTCTCTCTCCAAGTTTCAAGGAAGAAGGTTGAGGGTTACCATGGGTCATTGAGCACAGATACCAGGAAAAGGCTTTCCAGAAGAATGTGGGAAGGTTTCCTCTCATAGGAATGAGAGCCAGTAAGTACCACACCTTCCCAAACCAAAGTTATCACTGCAATAACAACATTTACTCTCACATTAGGGAACAGTTCAGCTCAGCACCCTACACAGTGCAGAGGTTTTCTAGAGTACTCACCACCTCTACAGAGGGCAGTCAGTAAGACAACTAGAGAGGAGGAAGGGTAGGCTGTAGGGTCAGGACTGCGGAAAGAAAATGTATTCACTTTTGTACCAGACAGGATGGGGAATAGACTTAGCATTGGAAATTCCCAGGTATAGAAAAACCCACACCTCAAGACTCTCTCCTGTAGGGTAGGGTGAGAGTTCCTTTGTTCTCTGGTGACTCGTGGAAAGCCTGCAGTGGACTTCCTTATTGTGGGAAGACTTTCCCATCCCCTTAGCAACAGACACTTTCAGTCTAGTAGCTCCATGCCTGATCTCTGTTATCGTTCTTCTACTTTCTCAGGCTTGCAGGTTGTCTCAGTATGGATGATGTGCACCTTGATTTCTGGCAAAAGCTGTCTCTTGTCAGCCATCTTGCTGTTCTTCCTGATTATTTTGCTTCATTGAATCTGGAGTTCAATGTATTTATGGCATATTTCAGTAAAGTCATTGTGCTGTCAAGTTACAGAATTTTTATAAAGACAGAGTGGCACTGTGGATTAGAGATATCTCTTTGCCATCTGCTCATGGTGAGACAAGCCAAAGTGGTCTTCAGCCATCTCTGACTGAGGAAATCTTCACAGAAACATCACTCTAGGAGAGCAAAGAAGAAGACTTCAGGAGCGAACAAGCAGGCCTGGAGCTGAGTAAAGTCTATGTGGAAGGCCAGTGCTTAGTACGGACCGAAGCCAGCCAGTCAGCCAGCTCTCCTATGGACGTCTAGAGACAGGAAAGAGTTATCCTACAGTAGTTTGATTTTTAGACTGGGCTGCTCACTGGAGCAACAAGTAGACTTAAACAGTAACTAGTGGCCAGGGTTGAACACAGAGCAGGGATGTTTTCCCATCAGCTTGGCTCCTGGTGGGGCAATGCCACTGTGGGAAGGCTGCTTGCACAGGAGCATCAGTTCATAGGGTCCTAGTGCACGGTTGGCTCTGGCTTACCTGCTAACCTGAGTGGCCATCCTTGAGATGAGCTAAATGGTCCCCATACCCCTTTAGAGGGACACTTTGTTGTCAGGAGTCACTGTCTGATGGTCCACCTGGGAAGTTTGTTGATAGCTTTGGGACCCCAGTCCCATGGAGACTGAATGCTGACAAAGTGAACAGGCCCAGATTTAGGTGAAAGAAATCAGGAAGACAAGATCTGGTCTCCTTTGTAAATAAAGAGTGGCTTCCAACACACATCATATATAGTAAATCTGGTGTGTGTTTCTCATCTCTTAATAATACCACAGTACCACCTGGTGTTCAGACAATATATTGGCATATATACACACACAGATTCTTATATATACACACACGCACATGCACGGACACACACACACACACACACATATATTATATTTTTCTTCTTTTAAAAATATTCTTCCTTGGTTTTTCTTTTCTTTTTTTTTTCTTTTGCTGTTGTTGTCATTGTTTTTATTTACTTTTTGTTGTTGTTGTTTGTTTGTATAGTTGTATTTTTATTTTTACTTTTTGAAATAGTAAAGGATTCCTCCATTGCTGCTGCAGTTTTTCAGCCCTTTTTATACTTTTGTAATTTTTTATTTATCCCCTTTTTCCCTCTTTTGATGGAGCCTTCTCTACTTTTCTTATCTTTAACACATAAATTTCTCATACAACAGCTATGATATCCTTTTTTATCTTTTCTTTATCTTATAAAATTATACTTATATTTTTTCTATTTTTAAATTTTTCACTTTTTTCTGCAAGTTGGAAAGAAGGGGAAACTTTTACATTGCTGGTGGGAATGTACTAATACAACTATTTTAGAAAGAAGTATAAAGAATCCTCAAAGAACTCAAATTAGACCTCCCATTTGATCCTGCAATCCCATTACTGAGCATCTACCCAGAAGAAAAAAAATCATTTTATCATAAGGACATTTATACTAGACTGCTTATTGCAGCTCAATTTACAATTGTCAGATTGTGGTAACAACCTAAATACCCACCAATCGAGGAATGGGTTAATAAGCTGTGGTATACGCATACCATGGAATACTATACAGCCACTAAAAATGATGGGTGACTTTACATCTTATGTATTAATTTGGATGGAGTTTAAATACATTCTTCTTTGTAAGGCATCACAAGAATAAAAAAGCAATAATCCTATGTAGTCAATTATAATATGAGGATAATTGACGCTAATACATGATGGGAGGAGGAGGAGTGGGGGAGGGGAAAGAGGGAAGGAGGGAGGGGGAGTAGGGTCATGGTGTGTGTCACACTTCTTGGAGGTGGGCCACTACTAGTAGAGGCTCTTCACCCAGCAAATGCAAGCAGTGTAATCTGGGTCATTGTACCCTCATTGATTCCCCAACAATCAAAAAATAAAAATAAAACAAATCTTCTAACAAAAATTAAGCCCTAGGTCAGATGGCTTTACTACAGAATTCTATCAAACCTTCAAAAGTGAGTTGTACTTATGCTGCCAAACCTATTTCAAAATATTGGGAAGGAAGGAACCTTTCCTAATATGCTACATGAATCAAACATCACCCTGATGCTAAAACTAGGAAAGGGCCCAACTAAAAAGGAGTACTATAGACCAATATCACTAATGAATATTGATGCAAAAAATACTCAGTAAAATCTTAGCCAATAGATTACACCTATACATTGAAAAAAATTTACAACATGAACAAGTAAGTTTCATCTCAGGTATGCAAGGCTGGTTTTACATATGCAAATTCACAAAATAAAATTCACCATATTAATAGAACCCCAAACAAAATGATATGATCCTTTCAATAGGTGCTGAAATAGCATTTAATAAAACACATCTTCCTTTTCTAGCGAGAACACTTAAGACTATAAGTGGCACATGTCTTAAAGTAATTGAAGCCATCTATGAAAAACTCACAGCAAACATCATACCTAATGGAGTAAAACTGAAAGGTTTTCTACTTAGAATAGGAACCAGACAAGAATGTTCTCTATCACCACTACTAGACATCATAGTGCTGAAAGTTCTAGCCAATGCAATCTAGTAAGAGAAGAATATAAAGGGCATCCAAATGCAGGCAGAAATGATCAAATTCTCACTGTTTGTTGATGGTATGATCTTATACTTAGAAAACCCAGGAGACTCAACCCAAGAATGTTGGAAGTGACCACTAAATACTGTAACATCTCAGGGTATAAAATCAATGTCCACAAATCAGTAGCTTTTATATACACCAATAACAGCCAAATTGAGAAGTTAATCAAAGATCCAATTCCTGTCACAATAACTTCAAAGAAAATGAAATATCTAAGAATATACCCAACAACAGAGGTAAAGGACTTCTACAAAGAGAATTTTGAAACCTTAAGAAAAGAAATAGTGGAAGACATTAACAAATGGAATAATATACTATGCACTTGACTGGGAATAGTCAACATTGTTAAAACGTGTATATTTTCCAAAGCAATCTACATATTCAATGCCATCTCCATTAAAATACCAGCATCATACTTCAAAAAACTAGAAAGAATGGTTTTTCATTTTGTATGGAATTGGAAAAAAAAAAAACATATATCCTAGGAAAGTTAAAAACAACCCTGGAGACATCACTCTACCAGATTTTAGGTTATATCAGAAGTCTACAGTGATGAAAACAGCATGATATTGGCACAAAAGACATATGGAACTGAATAGAAAATTAAGATATGAAATCAGTCTCTCCTTGTCATATGATCTTTGATAAATCAAACAAAAGCATATACTGGGAAAAAGAATCCCTATTCAATAAATGGCTAGGAGAACTAGTTAATCACATGTAAAAGACTGAAATTGGACACACACATTTCACCACTTATAAAAATTGACTCAAAATGAATAAAATATTTAAATCTAAGACAAGAAAGGATGAAAATCCTAGAAGAAACTGTGGGTTAAACTCTTGAAGATGTCAGCCTGTGGAAAGATTTTATGAAGAAGACTTCAGTAGCAAGTGCAACAACCAAAATAAAAAAGGAACTTAATTAACCTGAAAAGCTTCTGCACAGCTAAGAACACAATAATTAAAGCAAAGAGACAAGCTTCAGAATTGGAAAAGATATTTGCATCTGGGAGGTAGATAGGTTGAATTCGCAGTGGAGCACTTACCTCATTTCTGAGGTAACCAGGGAGAATACCTGCAAGTGGGCATTTCCTGTGGGTTCTTTAGAATCACAAAAAGGGAAAAGAATACAGAGGTACACACTGGGATGGTCAGGATGAACTAGGCCCATGCATTTGAGAGTCAACAGAAGGGAAGGATTAAACTCTTCTAATATGTAGTTAAATTGGAAATCCTGTTTTACTTCCCCTACCTGAATAGAACTGGCTTCTCCCTCCTCCCATTTACATACACCACTGGCTAAACAGTGGTGTAAGAAACTGCCAACCACTTACTCTCGCTTTCTCTCTATCCAGTCTTCCTCGGAATTTGGGATTCTTTCAACCCTATCTTTTGCATATGCCTCTTTTTAAAAAAACTAATGAAAATCTGAAGAAGCCAAGAAGGTGCTGTATTATCTCAGTCTACCCAGCATGAATGAGTGTGAGCCATCTCCAGCCATCCTCAAACTTGTTTTCCCCTGATACTGGTGTTGAATTTGTTATTTCCAGCATCATTTCCCAGCCAGCATTCATACCAGGTCCAAGTTCATGTGCATTGACCCCTGATATTTGCATATTTCAAATCTGACAATGGCTTGATAGCTAGGAACTATAGGCAATTCAAATTAATCAACAAAAAATAGCGAACAAGAACAGAACCTCCTCTGAGCAAAACAGACAACTGGCTCACAAATATATGGAAAAATGTTCATCATCCCTAATCATCAGAGAAATGCAAATCAAAACCACTATAAAATGTCACTTAAACTCAATGAGAATAAGCCACATCACAAAGTCCCAGAGTTGCAGATGCCAATATGGCTGTGAAGAGAGAGGGACAATTTTACACTGTTAGTATGACTGCAACTAATACAGCTTGTTTGGAAAGAATTATGGAAAATCCTAAAAGAACTAGAATTAGACCTTCCATTTGACCCTGAAATCCCACTACTAGGCATCCACTCAGAAGAAAAAAAAATTTTATCATAAAGACATTTGCACTACAGCAGTTCTCTCAACCTGTGAGTCACGAACCACAGGAACTGTATTAAAGGGCCATGGCATTAGAAAGGTTAAGAACCACTTCACTGGAATGTTTATTGTAGTTCAATTTATAATTACCAAGATGTGGAAACAACCTAAATACCCATCAACTCAGGAATGGATTAATAATCTGTGGTCTATGTATACCATGGAGTACTATTCATCCATAAGAAAAGATGGAAACTTTATATCTTTTTTATTAAAGTGGATGGAGAACAAACAGCTTTTTACTTTTTCTTATTAAAGTTATCAAGAGAATGTTAAATCAATCATTCAACGTACTCAATTTTATTATGAAGTCAGTAGATGATGTAACACACACCCACATAGGAGAAAAACATAATAATATTCAGTTGAGGGAATTGGCAATTAGGGAGGGGAAAAAGAGGGAGTGAATTGGCCTGCTCCTACTTAAAGAGCACAAGGTAAGGGTGTATGGCACACGTATTTTGTGTGCAACACAACTTTAAGAGACTCTACCTAAAAAATCCAAAAATTATGTCCTGATTTGTACCTTCACAATAACCTGAAATAAATTTCCAAAAAGTTATAGAATTTTTGTTTAGCTTACCTTTATGATTTCTTTGTTGAATTCTTGATTTTGTTCACATGTTGTTTTTCTGATTTTTAGTTGGCTAACAATGCTCTCTTATAATTCACTGAGTTTTTTAAGATAATTATTTTGAATTTTTGTGAGGTAGTTTATAGATCTCCATTTCTTTAGGATCTATTCCCAACATTTTATTTTGTTCTTTTGGTAGTGTCTGTCATGATTATTGTGGCCTCATGTTGGTGTCTGCGCATTTGAAAAAGAAGGTACCTCCTATAATCTTTAGAGACTAGCTTTATCAGGGAAAGCCTTTCACTGTCAGCCTGTTTAGATATTCTGGCAAGCCATCTGCTGGAGTCCAAAGGCAGACTTGCCAGTGAAGTCATCAGGCTAGCTGACTTGTTGCCTGAGTTAGCAGGTGGCAGCCCTTGCGCCTGGGTCCACAGGGCCATGTCTGGTACCTAGGTCCACAGGGGCAGACCTGGAGCTTGGGTCCACTGGAGTGGACCTGATTCTTGAGTACATGGAGGCCAGCCTGGGAGTAGAATCCACTGAAGTACAGCTGGTGCCAAGGTCCACTGGCATGGGCCTAGTGCCAGGCTCCAGAGGGCACAGCCTGAAGGACAAGTCTGTGGGGCTGGTCTGGTGCTGTGGGAGGCCTGGAACCTTAGTCTACAGGGAAAGGACCAGAACTTAGCTCTACAGAGTCCAGAGGCCAGCCTGGAGGATGTGGTTCTGAGGCCGGGTTGGCACTGTGGTGGGCTTCAACCCTGGTGCTATGGGACCCAGGCTGATGTTAGAACAGTACTGGAGTCTGGGAGCTGTGTGTGCTAACCATGTGATGGGGTTTACTGGGGTTACCTGTTGCTGCAGTATATAGCAAAATCAGGTACTCACTTCACTCTCCTACATGTAAGATGTCTCTGCACTGGATTGTGCAGTCTTAAGGAAAAACTGACATAGGTAAGGTAAAACTACCCATCTACCTTCACCATTCTATTTTTTCTTTTTTCTGTGGTCCACTCAGGTGCCATATTCTCTCTTATGGATTTTTTAACTTTTGTGAAGGTATCTTTATGCTTGGATAGCAGTTCATATTGATGTTTCTGTGAGGGAACAAGTGGTGAAAATTCCCATTCTACCATCCTGCTGAAACACTTTCCTGAATTTTTTTTTATTTAATATGAATGTGGGATTGTGTTGCTAGAGATGTTATCTAACCTCATAAAATAAATGATCAGTATTCCTCTACTAGGTATATATCCAGAAGAAAAAAAACCACATTATAACAAAGATATATGTACCAGAATGTTTATTGCAGCCCAATTCATAATTGCTAAGTCATGGAAGAAGCCCAAGTGCCCATCGACCCATGAATGGATCAATATATTGTGGTATATGTACACCATGGAATATTATGCAGCCTTAAAGATGGAGACTTTACCTCTTACATGTTTACATGGATAGAGCTAGAACATATTCTTCTTAGCAAAGTATCTCAAGAATGGAAGAAAAAGTATCCAATGTACTCAGTCTTACTATGAAACCAATTTATAGCTTTCAGAAAGCTATAACCCAATTATAGCACAAGAAGAAGGGGAAAGGGGAGAAGGAGGGGAGGGGACGGGGGAGGATGGGTGGAAAGAGAGTAATTGGTGGGACCACACCTACAGTGAATCTTACAAGGGTAAATGTGAAATTTATTAGGTGTAGAATATAAATGTCTTAACACAATAACTAATAAAATGCTGTGAAGGCTATGTTAACCAGTTTTATGAAAACAATATATAAAACCATTGTACTCCATGATTGCATGGATGTATATAGATATGATTTAATTTAAAAAACATAAAAAAATCAGTATTTGTTTTAATGTATTATATTTGTATTTGGGTGCATCCATAATATACTAATTGTCAAGCCCAAGAATCCCCATGTAGTTTTATCTTCCCATTTCCTCATCCTAAAATATTGCCCCAGAGCTTCTGGCCATAGGAATTAGTCAAGGGAACTTCTCAGTGAGTCCATCTCTGCTGTTCTTTTCCATTAGATTTTTCTAGAGACCTCCTACTAAAATCTAGCCTCACTTGTGGTAATGCCATTGAAAATACGTTCAAGGTTCAGTCATCTGCTCAAGATATTTTTTTTTTTTTAGTGTTTCAACTGCCACCCATTCTTTATGCACTTTGAATAATCAACTAGTTTTCATTTTGTGATTGACTTTTTTCTAATTTTTAGCATCTTTCTCTTTCATTTTCAAACTTGATAGGATAATAGCAAATTTAGTAGAAAATTTCAAATGATTTATTCATAAGTTTTCAAAATCTGAGCAAACTACTGTATTTCATACAACTAATCCAAAAAGTGAAAAATAAATTTCGACCTATGCAAATATAAATATAAAAGCAAAACTTTTGAATTCAAAAATGACTACTTTTAGAAATAGAGGTATTTTCTTTTTTTTTCTTTTTTATTGAATGGTAACTTTGTACATTAATGCACTTCTGGGGTACAGTGTGGTTTTTTCACACACAATCCTAAACACTTCCAATCATAATTGCCAGGTCGTGGAAAAAGCCCAAGTGTCCATCGATCCACGAATGGATCAACAAACTGTGGTATATGTACACCATGGAATACTATGCAGCCATAAAGAAAGATGGAGAGTTTACATCCTTCATGTTCACATGGATGGAGCTGGAAAATATTCTTCTTACAGTAAAGGTATTTTCAAAATACGATATGTTAACTTCCTAGTTCATTATATAAAGATGATACCAGGATATATATTAGATATAAACTAAGTTACATTTGACTCCATTTGACCCCATATCTCTTATTCCCTTGCCTTATCCATTTTATTAGCAAAACCTATTGAATTTTTTCTAATTACTTTTCCCATCTAGATACTTCTCTGCATTTCCATTGCTACCAAATCCAAGTTATCAACATCACTGCTTGCTTAGATTGCTGCAATAGCATTGAATTGGCTTTTTATTTTCATTCTTAACTCCTGTGGTAGGCTAAATAATATCTCCCTCCCCCCCACACAGAAATACATTCAGAAACCTGTGTATTTGCTAACTTACATAGTAACAAGCATTTTACATATGTGATTAAGTTAATGTTCTCCAAATGAGAGGATTATTTTGCATTATCCAAGTTGCTCCTCTATAATTGCAGAGTCCTTATGAAAGGTAGACTGAAGGACCAGAATCAAAAATATAAGATGTAATGATTGGAGCTGAGGTCAGGAAGGAGAGAAGATGCTATGCTGTTGGTTTTGAAAGAGGAGCCATGGGTCAAGGAATGAAGGTAGTTTCTAGAAGTTGGAAAAGGCAAGGAAATGCATTCTCTTCTAGATCCTCCAGAAGAAAGGCTTTACTTTAATCCAATTGAACTGATTTTGAACTTCTGACTTTTAGGATTGTAAGATAATAAAATATTTAAGTAATTAAATTCATGTTAATTTGTTACAACAGCAATAGGAAACTAATATAACCCCCTATAATAGATTCCCAACACAGTAGAATACTCTTAAAAAATTAGAATCTTTTAATGACAGCCCTAGGCAGTTTGGAAAAAATCCAAAATACTTCATATGTCCTCCCAAACTCTGTATTTCAAGGAGGATTATGTCCTTCTCAAAATCCATACAATAAAGTTCTAACCCCTTTACTCAGAATGTGACCTTAGTTGAGGAGAGAATTTTTTACAGAAGTGATTGAGTTAAAGTGGGGCCATTAGGTTGGAACCTTATGCACTTATAAAAATGTGGAAAAACAGAGGGAAGACAACGTGACAAGACATGAGGAGAAGATGACTCTCTACAATCCAAGGAGAGAGGCCTAAAACAGATAATTTCCTCAGTTGTCTCAAAAGAAACAAACCTTGTAATCCCTTTGATTTTGGATTTTTAGCCTCCAAAACTATGAGGCAGTAAATTTTTATTGCTAAAGTCACTCATTTTGTAGCAGTTTGTTACAGCATCCATAGAAAACTAATTTATGCTTGATCTGGCCTCTGCCTACCTTTCCAGATTTATCTTGAACTATTTTCTTCTCTCTGCCCTGCTGCTACATACGCCTCTCCATTCCAAGCATTTTTATATGCCCCCTGGGACATTTATCCCCCTAACAATTATTACCTGGTTAATATCTACTGATTCATTAGGTCACAACTTAAAATGTCACTCTTTTAGAGCCTTTCTTTGGTCATCAGTCTAAAGGTATTACCATTTTCCATTATTTGTTCATAACACCTTGATCTTTTGTTGTTGTTGTTGTTAATTGGTTCAGGTTAATTGAAGGTACAAATAATTAGGTTACACTGTTTGTTAGAATAAGTCATATTAATTTTTTCTATTACAAATATATTTTAAAGATTACTCTATTAATATCTGTCAGTGACTGTGTCTGTAGTGTTAATTGGTGTGTATATTACAGCCAGCACATTGCCTAGCCCTTAATATATGTTTAATAAGTATTTATCAAATTAATGGATAAATTCATGCCATGAAACAAATGATCTCTGATAAAATCTGCTTCAAATTCACATTTTCTTTAGTCCTCACATTCTAACAACAGTAACCTAGTAGCCTATCCCTTATAGCCTTGGTTTAAGTCTCCAGAAACAGTGTTGCCTATCTCTCAACTCTCAACTTCTTTATTGAGGACCTAGATTCTCAGATAAAAAGATACTACTATTGACAGCTAATCAGATGTAGTTCTGTTTCAAATCCTGGGAAATATCAGGTATACTGTGTCCTTAGGATGGTAACATCCCTTTAATGGACAAGCAAGGAAAAAGTTCAGTGAAAGAAATGAAACTATAAAATTCTCACTATATAGACAAAAAAGAAACCTTTTTTAAAATAGCAGGTTTTAGGGAAATTTGATTCTGCCACATTTGATGATTTCGTTTGTTATGATCATTTCTATTGTTAAGAGATAATGTGACCAATAAAATAAAGTGATAATGTAACAGGGACATTTTGATATTAATTTTAACTCTCCGTGTCACCTTGTATGTGTACACATTGCAACTACAGTCATAATCAAACCAAAAGTCATAGGATTAAATGTATATGTAAGCCTTAGTGGATATAAATTTTTGCTTTGCAATACTGCCATTTCTCATGTAACTACTAAAGTTATTCATTTTAATAAAGTTTACTTGGTAAAATCTCATTTCATGATATCAGAGAGCAAGTGACATAGATATCAGTTTGCAAGGACTCCTTTTTTAAATTGCTCTAGTGTGACAAGCTTATGAGTCACAATGTTTGTGCTATAAATTCATTATAGATTATCATATGATGGCCCATCATCATTTTGGTTTGGAATGCTTTCAAAGCTTCTCAATATCACTGACAATTTGTTGTTTTCTTTCTGTCGGCCTTAATATCCTACCTTTTAGAATTGTTAAGTGGCATTATGGAAAAATTGAAAATATCCACAATTAAGGTTTTCTATTTCAATACTAACTTTGAGCAAGGCATCAAGACTCAAGACACCCATTGAATCTGAAAAGTCAGGCTTTGAATTTTCTACATCGGCTTTCTCTTTGAAAAGCTGAATGCTGTTAACACATCATCATTTATCCAACTGTTTTCATGGTTGAATTGGTTGTTTCAGTAATCATTCTAATCAAGCCATCTGGTTCTTCTGGTCATTAAGAAAACCAAATCAAATCAGCTGTTCAATCACTTGGCAATCAACCCATAAAATGGTCAATGTAATCAATCCTGTCAAGCCAGCTTTAATCTCATGAGGGAAAGCTGCTAAAACATCACATGTCCAGAGAATGCAGATCATTTCGCTTTCCCTGTCAGATAGTACAGAATGATATTTAACTTCTATGGTAAAGGCTTATTTAATAAATAATGACTCCTCAGCACTCATGTTGGTTGAGTTGCAAGTTTTTAGATATTAAAGTTCACAAAACACCTACACAAATGATGTCTGTTTTCCTTAGTTGGTTATCCATAAAATCCCATGCGCATTTCTTTGTATGACTAGAATCTTAAAAATTAAATAGCTAAAAAATGAATGGGGTGATAAGAATAACACTGAATTATATAAAGGAAGTTATTGGACTAGTGAATACAACAGAAAAACAACAACAAAACAGTTTTACTGTTGAAAATTATTTGGGCACAGTAAGTATGTATTTTCTTAAAAATATTAATCATCATAAAATATTGACTAAAACATTCCTAAGAATTACATTGAACTGCTTTTTCAAGCTAGAAAATATAGTTCTTTAGAGTTTTTGTTAGAGCTGGTTTTCAGTTAACAACCTTTGATATGTTTGTAAATGAGATAAGAACGTTATAATCATAATGATCTTATCCTGTGATTTTATATATTAGTAACTGTATAAAATCTTAATTTTTTTACTCCTTGTTTCAGGATAGGATAGCTACATTATTTCCCTATAAATGTGTAATGTTTTATTTTACATCCTAAAATTGGGTCATTTCAGCCAGAAAATTCACACAAAATTGCAGTTCCTGGACACACAGGCAGAGCTGTCAAAATATTCTCATCAGCTCAGTAAATTTTTGCTCAGAGCAAAAACAACAGACTGGAAAATACAAGCATCCTGTAAGCTATCAATTAGCTCACAGATGAGAATAATAAACTCACAGCAAATAGAAATTTTGTCTGTGGCATAACACACACAGAGAATTACACACTTAACATGTTTCTTTGAAATAGAGTTTTATAAAAACTCTTCTTAGCAATGGGCCTTGCCTATTTATTACAAAATAGGAGATATCGTCAACATTTAAATTCGGTTATCCGAACTAACTTCAGTCAAATGTCAAATGCCAAAGTAGCAACAAAATCAAAAGTCACATGGTATCTTGGATAATGGAACCTATAAAGTGATCTAGGCTTTAAGGAAGCAGTAACAACTCAAATCCTTATGGATCCTGAGAAGACGCTAAGCTCAATCAGAGCTTAGAAAGAAGGGGCTATGTATGGGGTCCCCTGTAGGAGGGTTGTGTCTGGAAGAGATTTTAGAAGAGAGGTCTACTAGCCAATATGCTAGTAGAAGGGAATATTTTGAATGGAAAAGATTATAGAGAGGGAGAATAATTATAAGGCCATCACAGTTACTCAGATATTAAGTAATGAGGTTCTGGATTAGGGGTGATCACAGTGATAGCCATGAGGGAATAGCTGGATGATGAAGCAAGATTTTTTTTGCCCTTATGATTAAGCTGACTATTTATGTTCTTTATATGCTACAGAAATGTTCTGTATTATGTTTTTCTTTCTTGTATCTTCAATAAATCCCTATTTATTGAGTCTTTCTTATCTGCCTACAATTAAGTCAAGTCTATGTGGCTTCAAAATAATAATAAGAAGAAGAAAACAAATACTTCTCTCAGTCCTGAATCCCCTCACCTATCAACCTATCATTGTCCTTCTCCCTCCGATCTTAAAATCCTTGAGAAAATAGTCTAATTTTTCTTCCTCCCTTCAGCTCATTTCAAGAATTCATTCCACATTAATGAGCACCCCCTTTGTATCAAATGATATTTAAGTTACTGATAACACAGAAGTTATTAAACACAATAAAGTATTTCAAATTATATATAAAACCAGCACATTGTACCCCATAAATGCATTAATGTACACCGCTATGATTTAATAAAAAAAAAGACATGATCCTAACTTTCAAGGAGTACACAGTCTAGTAGGAAGATATGGAAAAACAAAATCTCCCACCATCTGAACTCTCATTATAAAAACTCAAAAACCAAACATTTTAGAATAAGCTTTTTTAGTTAGGACAGATATCCCTCATTATTTGACTCACTATTCACTACCCATAATTCAGTAACCAAATATATTCATATCACATGGTGTTATTTATTATCTGAACCCTCACTATCCAAATTCATATATCAAGTAGACTTGGACAGCGAGAGATGCTTGGTTTTATAATGTCATGTGACACTTCAAAAAGCACAAATATGAATAAGAAAGAGAAATGTTACAACTTTCACTCTAAAGTCAGCACTAGATTCGTGTTTGACAAGATTAACCCTGAAATTTTCAAAACTATTGGTCATGCCTCATTCTTTTTTAAATTAATGGCTTGAAATTCCACTATATATGTTTAAATAACATATAAACATTTTATCTTTGTTCTTATTTTATTTTAGAAATAGGGTTGCACTGTGGTACCCAAGCTTGGATCAAACTCTTGGGCTCAAGCAATCCTCCCAAATAGCTGGGACTATAGGTACATGCTAATGTCCCAGCTCACTCCCTCATTCTTGATACTCTACTGGCCTCCCCGACATAATTTATTTTCCACATTTCCCTTTGAATATATTTTTCTTTTTTAGTTTCTTTCAGTAGTATCTTTCCTTCAACTCTTTTAACACCATAGGTTCTCGCTACTCATCTCAGAGCTAGCTTATCAGAAATTCCAGGCCCCATTCCAGACTAACTGAATCACAATCTTCAAGTCAACAAGATTACTAGCTATTTCATTTGTCCTTGAATCTTGATAAATGCAAAAAGAAAAGTGTTAAAATTTAGCATACATTGCCAGTAAAAACTCTCAGCAAAGTAGGATTGTAAGGAAACTTTCTCAACTTGAGGAAACTACAAAACTATAGTTTTCATGTTTAAAGTAAGAGATTAATTATTCTCACCCTGAACAGCCGGAACAAGGAAAGAGTATACACTTTTACCACTCATCTTCAACAATGTTTTATAGTTACTAGCCACTGCAAAAGGTAAGAAAAATAACTAAAAGGCCTATAGATTGTAGGTCCATGGAGTACAACAACATCCTACTCTGACAGATGTTGATAGTAGGTGAGATTGGAGGGAGAGAACAAGAAGTTTATGGGAACTCTTTGTATATAATTTCCCTCATTTTTTTCTATGATGTTACAGTTGCTCTACAAAATAATGTGTATTTTTTAAAAAGAAAAGGAAAAATAAAACTACCTCTATCTGTAGGTGACATGATTATTAATGTAGAAAACCTTAAAGAAAATACAAATAAAAGTAGTAGAATAAGTGATTGTAGCAAGGCCTTAGAAAGCAAGGTTAACATATAAAATGAATTGTACTTCTATATTCTAGCAACAAAAAATTAGAAATTAAAATAAGATATACCCTTCAAAATATCATAAAAACATAAAATATATATAAATCTTAGAAAATATGCACAAGATCTGTATATAAAAAAATCCTATAAACATTGTTGAAAAATGTCAAAGAATACCAAAATAGATGAAGGAACATACCATGATGTTGACTGATTAATGGCCACAAAATACAGTGTGGTTTTGAAAACATCACTATTGTTAAAATGCCAAATCACCACCAAACTGACCTATAGATGCAATTGTGTTTAATTCCAATCAAAAATCCAAAAATGGGACTGTTTTTAATAGAAATAGACAAGTCGGTTCAAAAATTTCATATGGAAATATAAAGAAACTAGTATATTCCAAACAGTTTTGAATAAGAGCAAAGTTAGAGGAATCACTCTAGCTTATATTATGGCTTACCATATAGCTACAGTAATTAAGAGAGTTTGCTATTGGCAAAAGGAATGACATATAGGTCAATAGGACAGAATAAAACATACAGAAATTGAACCATACAAATACTCCCATGCATTGCTTCATGACAAGGATATGTTTTGAGAAATTCATAGTTATGTCATTTTATCATTGTGTGAACCTCTTAGAGTGAAGTTACACAAACCAAGGTGGTATAACCTACTACAAACCTAGGCTATATGGTATAGGCCATTGCTCCTAGGCTACAAACATGGCGGCATGTTACTGTACTGCATAATGTAGGCCATTGTAGCACAATGGTAAGCATTTATGTATATAAACATAACTAGACATAGGGAAGGTGCAGTAAAAATATTATATTACAATCATGTGGGATGATTGTCATATACTCAGTCCATCATTGATCAAAATGTTGTTATGCAGTACATGACTACTTATCTCAATTAAAAGCATACTTATGAAAAAACCCTTAATGATAACAAACATCTCAACTAAAAATGAACAAAGTATCTAAACATTTCAGCCAGGATATATATATATGTTAAATAAGGACATGAAAATGCTCATATTTAAACACAGGGAAATTTAAATTATAACCACATGTAGATAACATTAAACAATTCTTTTTATTAAATCATAACTGTGCACATTAATGCATTTATGGGGTACAATGTGCTGATTTGATATAAAATGTGGAATTCTTACATCATACTGGTTAACATAACCATCACCTCACTTACTTCTTTGTGGTGGTAAGACATTTATACTGTACTCTTAATAGTTTTGAAATGTACCATTTCATTGTGCACATTAGGTGAGGTCCCACCAAATACTCTCCTACCCTCCTTCCTCCTGGCCTCTCCCCTTCCCTCCCCTCTCCTGCTCTTCTGTCCTTCTTTCTGGACTAGAGTTATGCTTTATCATTCATATGAATGTGTAATTGATTATATCTTGGTTTCTTAATAGTATAGAGTACATTCGATATATTTTCTTCCATTTTTGAGATACTTTACTGAGAAGAATATGTTCCAGCTCCATCCAGGTACTCATAAAAGTTTTAAGGTCTCCATCTTTTTTATGGTTGGTTCATATTCTATGGTATACATATACCACAAATTTTTTATCCATTCATGGATCGATGGGCACTTGGGCTGCTTCCATGACGTAGCAATTATGAATTGGGCTGAACTAAACATTCTGCAAAAATGTCTTTGTTGTAAAATGATTTTTGATCATCTGGGTATATACCTAGTAGATGAATTGCAGGATTGAATGGCAGGTCTACTTTTAGTTTCCTGAGTATTCTCCAAACTTCTTTCCCAAAAGGTGGGATTAGCTTGCATTCCCACCAGCAGTGAAGAAGTGTTCCCTTCTTTCCATATCCATGCCAACATCTGTAGCTTTGGGATTTTTGTGATGGGGCTAACCTTACTGGAGTTAGATGATATCTCAAAGTGATTTTGATTTGCATTTCTCTGATGATTAAAGATGATGAACATTTTTTCATGTGTTTGTAGGCAATGTACCTGTCTTCTTCAGAGAAGCTACTGTTCAAGTCTCTTGCCCATAAATAAGTGGGGTTATTTGTACTTTTCTTAGTTATTAGTTTTTCTCTGTGGATTCTAGTTATCAGACCTTTGTTGGAAACATAACCTGCAAAAGTCTTCTCTCATTCTGATGGCTGTCTGTTTGCTTTACTTACTGTGCTTTCGGCTGTGCAGAAGCTTTTTAGTTTGATCAGATTCCAGTAATATATTTTTGGTGTTGCTACAATTTTCATGGGTGTCCTTCTCATAAAATATTCTGCCAGGCCAATTTCTTCAAGTGTTTTCCCTTCACTCTTTTCTAGTATTTTTATAGTTTCATGTCATAAGTTTAAATCTTTTATCCAGTGAGAATCAATTTTGATTAATGGTGAAAAGTGAGGGTTCAGTTTCAGTCTTCTACAGATCGCCACCCAGTTCACCCAGCACCATTTGTTAAATAAGGAAACTTTCCCCAATTAATGTTTGTGATAAGCTTATCAAACATCAAATGATGATAAGTGTCTGAGTTCATCTCTTGTTTCTCTATTCTGTTCCATATATGTACTTCTCTACTGTTGTGCCAGTATCATGCTGTTTTATCAGAATAGATTTATAGTATAGCATGAAGTCTAGTAATGTCATAATTCCTGATTTATTTTTAATTTATGAGTATCATATTGGCTATTCAAAATTTTTTCTGATTCCATATAAAATGAAGAACTATTTTTTCCAGATCTTTAAAGTATGACAATGGTGCTTTAATAGGGATTTCATTAAATCTGTGGACTGCTTTGGGTAGTATGAGCATTTTAACAATGTTAATTCATCCCATCCATGAGCATGGTATATTTTTCCATTTGTTAACATATTCAGCTATTTCTTTTCTCAGAGATTCATAAATCTTTATTAAGATCTTTCACATCCTTTCTTAGGTAAATTTCTAGATGTTTAATCATCTTTGGCACTACTGTAAAAGGAATAGGGTCCTTGACTATTTTTTCAGCTTGAATACTGTCGGTATATATAAAAGCTTTTGATTTGTTAAGTATTGATTTTGTATCCTGAGATGCTGCTGTATTCCTTGATCACTTCTTAGAGTACTGTAGATGAGACCCTGTGGTTTTCCAGGTAAAAGATCATATCATCTGTGAAGAGTAGGAGTTTGATCTCCTCTGACCCCATCTGGATAGCCCTGATTGCTGCCTCTTGTCTGATTGAGATGTCTTAAGACTTCCATTACTATGTTGAATAGCAATAAAGACAATGAACATCTTTGTCTAGTTCCGTATCTGAGTGGAAATGTTTTCAGTTTTACTCAATGCATTATGATATTGACTGTGGGTTTGCTGTAGGTGGCCTCTATCAGGTTAAGAAATAATCCATATAAGCCTATTTTCTTAAGTGTTCTGATCATGAAAGGATCCTTGATATTATCAAAAGATTTTTCTGCATCAATTTAGAGAACCATATAGTCTTTGCTTTTTATTTTATGGGATGTATTATATTCATAGAGTTACATATGTTGAACCAACCTTGTAACCCTGAAATAAAACTAACTGGATTATGGTGTATAAATTTTTTGATGTATTTTTGAATTATATTTGCTGGATTCTTATTGAATATTTTTACAGGGATATTCATTAATGATATTGGTCTATAGTTTTCTTTCTTTGTTGGGTCCTTTCCTAGTTTGGAAATTAGGGCGATATTTGCTACACAGAATGTGTTAAGAAGTATTACTTCTCTTTCTATGTTTTGGAAAAGGTAATATAATATAGGTACTAGTTCTTTAAAGTTTTGGTAGAATTTTAATGTAAAGCCATTTGGTCACAGACTTTTCTATTTGGGGATATTTCATATAGTTGATGCTATTTCAGTGCTTTGATACAGGTATATTCAAAATTTCTAATTTCTTTCAGATTTTCATATTTCTGAGAATAGAGTTTTTGTAGTAATCTTTGAGGACTTTTTGAATTTCTGAGGTGTCTGTTGTTATTTCTCCTTTCTCATTTCTGATTGACAGTACTAGAGATTGTATTTTTCTGTTTCTGATTAGGTTAGCCAAAAGTTTATCAATTTTGTTTATCTTTTCAAAAAATCAACTTTTTGTTTTGTTGATCTTCTGAATGATTCTTTGGTTTTCAATTTAATTTAATTGTACTCTAATTTTGGTTATTTCTCTTTCTGTGCTGGGTTTGGGGTTGGAATGTTCTTACATTTCCAGTTGCTTGAGATGTCCCATTAAGTTGTGGACTTCCTCTCTTTCTGTTTTCTTTATAAAGGTTTCCAATGCTATAAATTTTCTTCTTAGAACTACCTGCCTTTGCAATATCCCACAAGTTTGATAATTTGTGCCTTCATTATCATTTTTTTCCAAAAATTGGGTGATTTTCTTCTTAATCTCATCTTTGACCCAGCTATCCTTCAGCATAAGGTTATTTAGATTCCATGACTTTGAGTATGAAGTTTTCTGTAGCTGTTGAGTTCAAATTTTATTCCAGAATGGTCCAAGATGATACAAGGAATAATTTATATTCTTTTAAATTTGCTGAAGTTATACTTGTGTCCTAAGACAGGTTCAATTTTGGAGGATGATCCATATCTATCGGCTAATGAAAAAATATATATATTCAGTTTTACTAGATGAAATGTTCTGTATATGTCTGTTAAGTCCATTTGTTGTAGGGTCAAGTTAAATCCATTATTTCTTTGTTTAGTTTCTTCTTGAAGGATATATCCAAAACTGACAAAGGGGTGTTAAAATCTCCAACTATTATAGTGCAAGAAGATATCAAATTGCTCATATCTGTTAGGGTTTGCTTTAAAAATTGAGGAACATTCTGAGAGGGCACATAAATGTTAATTATCAAAATCTCTTCATGCTGAGTGTTTCCCTTGACAAATATTTAGTGTCCATCCTTATTTTTTCTTATCTTTGTTAGTTTAAAGCCAATTTTATCTGTGAATAAAATTGCAACCCCTGCTTTTTTCTGATTTCCATTTGCCTGTATTGTAGATTTCCAACCCTTCACCCTGAGTCTATTTTTATACTTTAAGGTAAGATGAGACATTTGAGTGTAGCAGATATCTGGCCTGATTTTTTATATCCAGTCAGCCATCCCATGCCTCTTTAGAGGAAAATTTAAGCCATTCACATTAATTGAGAAAATTGAAAAGCATGATAGTGTTTTAGGTGTTATGTTTTCCAAATGTCCAGTGAATATTTTTAATCCTTTCACCATTGGAGAAGTTACGTTTTCTTCAAAAATTTCTCGGTGAGTTTACTTTGATCGTAGACCATTGTGCTGATCATTATGGAGGATGAGTCTGAGAATATACTGGAGAACTGGTTTAGCTATGGCAAATTTCTTCAGCATCTTTAAGTGATTCAAGCATTTGACTTTTCTGTCACAGGTAGAACACAGTTTAGCTGGATACAGGATCTTAGGCTAAAACTCGTTTTGTTTTAGGAGATTTAAAGTTGATGAATATCCTCTTCTGACTCGAAATGTTTCAGCTTAGAGTTCTGCAGTCATTCTAATATTCTTCCCCTTGTAGGTAATACTTTTCTCATGTCTGACTGCTTGCAGAATTTTCTCCTTTATATCAACTTTGGCAAAGTTAATTACAAAGTGTCTAGGTGTTGCTTTATTTGGATTAAGTCTTGCTGGGGTTCTGAAACTGTCTACTATGTGAATTTCTGTATCTCTTACGATGTTTGAGAAATTCTCCATAATTTCTTGGAGTAGAGCATCTGTGCCTTTAGGACCATCCTCTTCTCCTTCAGGGATTCCTATAAGGTGAATGTTTGCTCTTTTGGTGTGTTCCCTCAACTCTCTCAGGGAAAGATCAGATTTTGCTCTCCATTTCTCTGCCTCTTTGAGTTCTTGGGAGCCCTCAAAAGCTTCATCTTCAGCTGGGCATAGTGGTTTCTGCCTGTAATCCTAGCACTCATGGAGGCTGAGGTGAGTGGATTGCCTGAGCTCATGAGTTTGAGACCAGCCTGAGCAAAAGCAACACCCCTTCTATTTAAAAAAAAAAAAAAGCCAGATACCTGTAGTCCCAGTTACTTGGGAGGCTGATACAAGAAAATTGCTTCAGTCCAAGACTTTGAGGCTGCTGTGAGCTGTGATGGCACAGTACTCTACTGAGGGCAACAAATACAGACTCTTTCTCAATAATAATAATAATAATAATAATAATAATAATAATAATAATGAGCTTTGTCTTCTGCCTGCTCAACTATGTTACTAAGGGATGCTACTGTATTTTGGAGTTCCTTAAATAGATTTTTCATTTCCTTAAACTCTGCTATCTCTTTTACCATTATGTACATATCCTTAGTGATTTTATCTTTGAATTCATTGATTTCTTGAGACAACTTTTGCACAACTCTTTGGATTTCTATTTACATCTTTTCCTCCATTCTATTAATTTTATTTGTCATCCATATTCTGCATTCTATTTCTGACATTTCAGCCATTTGTTTATAAATGGCATCTTCTGACGAATCTCCGTTGTCATTCCTTGGGGGAGTTGATTTAGTCTGATTATTCATGTTGCAAGAATTCTTCTGCTGGTTCTGCCCTGTGATTATTTTCCACAGTATGGCTACTAAAACTGGTAGGCTACTTTAGACTTGATTGAGGGCTCCAGGAATTGTAGTTAACCCACCCCTTACCAAAGAGCTGGGACTGGTGATTGTGGCTTTTTTCCTATAGCTTTATAAAGGTCCCTTTCAGACCTGCAGCCAGAGACTCCGAGGACCTCATTGGTGTAATAGGTATAGTTGGCTCTGTCTTGTATTCAACCAGTCTCTATCCAATCTTAATAAGTTGTGGATTTAGACTGAAATCTTAACTAGGGAGACATATGAGCAACTGAGATACATTGCCCCTGACCAGTGACAACTGGAAGATGGGAATCAGTCCCTTCCACTATAATACAACCATGACTCAACCTCGGAATGTCCCTGGGTGGCCAGCCCAGCTCCAGAGTTCTAGTTTAATTACTGCAGGCAGCACTGCCCAACTGGGAGAGACTCAAAAAGTCTCTATCAACCTCATAGCAGGGATCCTCAGGCAGCTCCATCCTGAAAACCCCAGAGGCTGGAGTGTGGTTCCCTCCAGTGTTCAATGGAGTCAGGAAGGCCTGCTCAGCCAAAGAGGCAGTCTAGGGTGGTTCGCACCTCCTTCTCTGCCTTATACCACAGCCATGCCCCACCACCAATAACCCTACAGGGCTATGGTCCAGCTCCCTCTAGTGAGGAAAGGTGCCAGGAATAAGCACCTGCTAGAGTCAAAGGGGAGTCAGTGCCTCCAACCCACCACATTCTGCCCCTGGCAGGCAACCCCAAGGGGCTGAAGCCTGGCTCCATCTGGTGCTCAATGGAATCTGGAGAATGTTCCACCAGAGTCTGTCCTGAGATGTGAGCACCTCCAGCCACCAGCGGGTACTGTCGTGATGAGAATTTTTCTTCCACAGAGTCTGTGTCTCTGCCCCAGGGGCACTCTGCCTCCAGTACCCTTGCAGGGTTGAGGCCTGGCTCCCTCCAGTGGTCAATATAAACAGTTAAGTGTTTTTCCAAAATCTGATCTGAGGTGTGAGCCCCACAACCACTTATACTGTCGTAGCGCTGCGCTTATCCCTCTTCCACTTGTCTCTCTCTCTCTCCCCATGTCCCCCAACTTCCTCTCAAGTTACTATTTCATCACATTTGTGCAGTGGCCTACCCAATGCCCAGACCTATCAAGGAATTGCCACATACTCTGGGCTCTGCAGGGGACAGGGTTTCAGATCGCCAAGTGAAAGGGGAAGGGTGGACTGGGAGTTCAGAATTGTGGGCAAAATATTTGTTCAATTTTATGTCGGGCAAGAGAATGCCTAGGTTCATAGGTGGGACCTCTCTGAGAAAGAGTCCTAGTGTTTAGCATCTCTCTCCCATGGGGTAAATAAGAGGTCTTCTATTCTCTACTCACCTGTAGAGAGCCCACAGTGAGCCATTCTCTTGGGGGAGGGTTCTCCTGTCCTCTTGGCAATAGGTTTTCTATCTGTAGTTTGTTTCCCTGAAGTCACTGCTTGCCTCAGCAGGGGTGATGTGCACTCATCAATATTCTTTCTTAGCTTAGCTCCCAAACTTCAACTTCATTGAGTTCATTCTATCCATTATTTCTCCCTCTGGATGGGAGCCACTGTTGAAAGCTAGCTCTGGTCAGCCATCTTACCATATGTGCCCATTACATAATATTTAAAATGACTATAATTTTTTAAAAAATTGAAAACTAGCAGGAATGCCAAACATTCATAACATTAATAAGTTACTAATAATTTGGCAGTTTCTTATAAAGTTAAATATAAAATTATCATGTAACCTAAAAATCTCATCCCTAGATACTTGGCAAAGCAAAATTAAATATTATGTTTATGCAAAAACCTATATACCCCAAACTGGAAACAACTCAAATGCTGTAAAATGGTGAATGGATACACAAGTTATAATGCATTCATAAAATTGCTATTTATCAATAAAATGGAATGAGCTATTGATACACTCAATGACATGGATGAATCTCAAATGCATTATGTCATATAAAAGAAGACAGAATAAAAATGCTTCATAATGCATAATTCATTTATACGACATTCTGGAAAAGCCAAAACCATAGGGATAGCTAATAGATCAGTGGTTGTCAGGGGATGCAGGTAAAGGGAAGATTTGATTACAAAAGATCAAGGAAGATTTATGAGGGTGAGTGAATTTAGTTCAACTCAAAGGGTGAACTTTATTGCTTATAAAGTAAAGCCTTAAAAGGGGGAAACACAGAGCTCAAATATCCTTTTCTCTGTGAAACCTTTTCTCAATATCAGCATCAAAATGATTTTTACCCTTTTCTCACAACTTTACTACAGCATATAACAACCTTTAATATTATTAATAGTGATGTGACATCTTTAATTTACAATTAACTGTGTGATCCTTGGTGGTAACGGCTGTATCCTTCAAATAATTAGCACAGCTGCTATTTGTACAGAGTACTTGTTCCAGAAATATTCAGGGCTGTCCGACCTATGACTTTTTGAGGACATTTTTTGCTTATTTGTATGTTGGATACCATGAAACATATGCATAGACTTTTTTTTTTTACTAATCAGATTTCATTAGTGTTTATATATTTAGTGTGTGGCCCAAGACACCTTGTATTCTTTCAATGTGAAGAAGAGAAAGCAAAAGGTTGGGTATTCCTGAATGTGAAGGAGATAAAGACCTCAACTGTTTGTAAGCCTGGATGAGTGAGGTAATAATAATGCTACTAGAAAAAGCAGAGATCACAGAAAAGAAAGGAAAACGTTTGATATACAGGACATGAATGGCATAGTGGACTTGATACATTGTATTTTTCTCATCCTAATATGTGTTAAAAACTATTAGATTGAGTTAAAATCATAGCCCAGTGAGACTGATATCAAGATTATCACATACAAGGCGGAGCAAAGAGACTACATAAGGCTGACACAAGCAGGATAAGCAACTAAAATCAGCAATGTAGACTACATATCAGAACTGGGAACATAGTGACCAGAGAAAAGGAAGGCAAGAAATAAAAAAACATTCTTAAACAGCTTGATACAGAGGAATAATCTGGAGTCAAAAGCACAAAACTTAATGAAAACAACAAGTATATTTGCATAGTGCTTTTGCCTTTTTAAACTGCTTTCCTAGCCATTATCTTGTCTGTTCCTTGCAGGTTTTTAATTAGCAAAGTTATTTACATATTATACATATTTAACATCCCTTTTCCACCACCAAATAAAGAAAAACATTTCCACAGACATTTATGATTCATTTCTTATTGGTTCAATGTTCTCAAATTTTCCACATTTTTCCTTCTTATACATAGTTCCTTTTCCTCTTTTATCTAAGATTGTTTTATAGGAAGATATTGCTCTCAGATTTCTTGTTTATTTGCTGTATGTCTGCCATCACAGTGAGGTTTTATCTACCAAGTCATGATACTATATTTTTACTCGTTTCTGCTTTCTTTTAATAGGATCTCATAATTTTTTGCTCATTGAAAGTTTTTATTAAGAATAATAGCTCTTCATGAGTGTGCTGTATAAATTATACAAATTAGCACAGCCTCAAACATACATTTTAAAGAAAGTGTGAGCTAACTGCTTTTGTATGGGACCAGAGGAATAGTACTTTGATTTTTGTATGGCATATGGTCTTTGTCACTACTACTCAACTCTGTGCTTACAGTAAGACAGTCAGCATAGATAACATATAAAATTTTAGGTATACAAACATGAATCAGGCCATAGTTTGGCAGCCCTATTATCACATTTCACATAATAAGAACTACAGACTAAGAGACTTAAAATAGTTCTAAAGTAGGATTCAATGTTGTTCTTATATTAATGCTTTATCTTTTGTTTTTTCTTAGAAAAATAAAGTCAACATTTTTGAAATGTCTTTAATACTTTATCCGTCATTTTTATAACAAATTTATAGAAATATAATTTACACAAGATAAAATCCACGGCTTAAAAGTGTTCATTTGAGTATTTTATGAACAGTCACAGAAATCCACAACTCTTAACATTAATCTTTACTTCCTTTTTTTACCATAATCATTCAATAGGTATTTATTGAGCATCTATTATCTGCTTATTCCTATGCAAGGTTATTGTTACTTTTATTGTTTTGTTTTGCTTTGTCTGGTTTTGTTTGGCTTGGCTTATAATAGCTAGGTAGAGAGTGCAGCTAAGGGGTAGTGAATATAGGATAAGCACAATACATGACATATCTGAAGCAATCAGCTGACAATATAAGAAAACAACAGTAGTGCTAGGTTAGGTGATGTGAAGACTACACACACAATAAAATTTTACTTACAATAAAGTGGGTTAGGAAGTCCCAAAGACTTAGAACCTGATAAATAGCAGGACTGCTGGATCTCCTGCTATTCCCTTCCCCTAATAAAAAGTCATTCATAATGCAACTAAAAAAATTTTTTTACTGGGGTACCTCCAAAGATGGAGGAAAATTTATCACTTAGACTTCATAAACTTCTCTTGAGTAGATAAGGTATCTCCTATGATTTTTTTGTATTAATTTAAAATATTTGTTTATTGCACAGAGAAAAATATTATAGTTTTGTCCTGTTCTCTAGTTCCTGCAAGCTTTTACAGATATTTAAAATTTTTCTCTTCATTGAGTCAAACAGTTTCAATTTCACAATCCACATCTTTTTTATTTCTTTCCTTATAAGCCTTTCATTCCTCACTTGTTCTAAATCCTCAGTCTTCAGCATTTACTCTGCCAAACCTCATTTTGTTTTTGAAAATGTTTTTCCTTTCCAGTGGAGGGAAAGCTTCTCATTAGTCATTTAATGTTTTTCTCTTTCAGTGGTATACAGTCTGTAGAGTGAAATAATGACATAGGTGACAACATGGGAGGATCTTAAAACTTATGCTAAGTGAAAAAAGCCAGATGCAAAAGACCACATACTGTATGATTCCACTTATATGAAAAGTCCAGGATAGGTAAATATATAGAAACATAAAGTAGATTAGTACTTCTCTAGATTTGGAAGGATAGGGACATGATTGCTAATGTGCTCAGGATTTCTTTTTGAGAAGATAAAAATCTAAAATGGTTGTTAGGATAGTTATGCCTGCACAACTTCATAAATTTACTTTAAAAAATCACTGAATTGTACTTTTAAAATGGATAAGTTTCTGATACGTAAATTACATCTTAATAAAATTATCCAAAAAAAATAGCCAATGACAATTGCACAAGGGACAAGCTTCAAGCAAAACCTGATTATATGATATCATCCTTTCTCCTGTGACACGAAGTTGACTTCCTCTTGACTTTGTTTGCCCCATCATTCCAAAGGGCTATAACAAGCTTCAGTCAGTAAATTTCTATAGATTATTAGTGACAACTGTACATTATTAAAATTTAGGAAAATTGTCAAAATGAAATGTTTGAATTAATCTTACCACATGTTCTAAATATTCTAATTCTCCCACAAGTACCCTAGTACTAACCACTAATATGCCTAGCTCTTCATATTGCCAATACCATGTTTATTTCATAGAACTCCAATTGTTCTTACTTATAAAGTTCAAATATTTAGATACATTCCCTGTTATACCCAAATCTACCCTGACACTATATTTGCATCCAACACTGATGGGATTTGACCCACTCTACAAGCTCTAACACGTAATTTGTAAGTGAAACACTTTTGCATCTTTCTAATTATAAAAATGATGCTATTTATTACAAAATTTTGAGGGGAAAACATACATAGAAGAATAACACTTCCCAGGTATGATTAACTAACATGCTGTTATTAAATCTTTCTATAGTCCTTCCCATCACTACAAGTGAATCTTTCTAAAAGTAGAGTATAAACATCTTAACACAATAAGAAAATTGACATAAAGTCTATGTTAACCAGTTTGATGAAAATATTTCAAATTATATATGAAAACACCACACTGTACCCCATGATTGCATTAATGTACACAGTTATCATTTAATAAAAAAAACTTTCTATAGTGACAGATAAAAATGAGATGGTAATTATATGTATCATTTTATAACCTGAATCTTTTTTCATATCAATAAATAGTAATATATCATGTTAAGGACTGTATAGGATTATTAAAATTTCTCATTAGTAATAACTGAGATTGCTTCTAAGATTTACCAAACACAAAAATGGAAATGAGCATCACTATTTATAGGTCTTTGCATATTTGTCTCGTAAATTCATAGAAGTAGAATTTCTTAATAAGAATATCCATTTTTTTTTTTTTTGTGAACAGACTCTCACTTGGTCACCTTTGGTAGAGTGCCATAGTATCTTAGCTCACAGCAACCTCAAACTCTTGGAATCATGTTATCCTCTGGCCTCAGCCTCCCAAGTAGCTGGGACTAGAGGCGCCTGCCACAGTGCCCAGATAATTTTTAGAGATGGGGTCTAACTCTTGCTCAGGTTGGTCTTCAACTCATGAGCTCAGGCAATTCACCCACCTCAGCCTCCCAGTTCTGGGGTTACAGGAGTGAGCCACTGCTTACTGCTTCCAGCTCTGATTTTTAATTGTGACTGATTTTATAAATTCCCTCCTTGGAAGGGACTGCCAATTTACACTGCTATTAGCAGTGTATTAGAATACCTTTTTCCCCTACCTTCTCTCTAATACTAAAGTCTTATGTTGCAGAAGAATGTTTTGATCAGCAAGGAAACACACTTACTAAAATAGTCCCATTAAATTATAATAGAGCTGTTATTACCTCTGAAGACATTTCAGTGGGACAAGATGTGGAAGCAGAAAATATCAATGATTCTGATTTTGTATAGGCCTAGGCTAATGTGTGTGTTTATCTTTTTTTTTTATTAATTGATTTCTGTGTACATTGATGCCAACATGGGGTACATTGTGCTGTTTCATATACAATTTGAAACATCTTCATCAAGCTGGTTAACATAACTTTCATATCATTTGGTTAATCATTGTATCAA
>CAUYQV010122580.1:0-57984 GCA_963574575.1 Galagoides demidoff | reverse complement strand
AGCAACCTCCAACTCCTGGGCTCAAGCGAGTCTCCTGCCTCCGCCTCCCAAGTAGCTGGGACCACAGGCACCTGCCACAACGCCTGGCCATTTTTTGGTTGCAGCCATCATTGTTGTTTGGCAGGCCCGGGCTGGGGATTCAAACCCGCCACCTTAGGTGTATGTGGCTGATGCCTTAGCCGATTGAGCCACAGGCACCAAGCCCTCACATTCAATTTAAAGAAAAATTTCATCATGTCTTTTTACTGGACTTTCATAGGTCCTGTCTTCCCAGAGACAAATATCCCTCACATTACAATCATGTCTTATTCATATCATCACTTTTTGGCAGCACTTACATTTGCAAACAACTATTTTTTTTCCAGTTTTTACAATATCTTTTTTTTTTTTTTTAGTTAATACATGCAGTATGGGAAAATGAAAAAACACAGGAAGCAAAGAACAAAGTCATCCACAATCACAAGCAGTTTATGGTTTGATGTGTCCTGCTAGATCCTGAATGTACATACACAATATCCAATTTTATAGGATTTTGATTGTACAGTATGTATTATGCTTTTTCACACATCATGAATATTTACCAACAAGCAACAGTTTTCAAAAATGAAGTACATTGGGGAGTGCCTGTGGCTCAGTGAGTAGGCCGCTGGCCCCTTATACCGAAGGTGGCAGGTTCAAACCCAGCCCCGGCTGAACTGCAACAAGAAAATAGCTGGGCGTTGTGGCAGGCGCCTGCAGTCCTAGCTACTCAGGAGGCTGAGGCAAGAGAATCGCCTAAGCCCAGGAACTGGAGGTTGCTGTGAGCTGTGTGATGCCACGACACGCTACGGAAGGCCATAAAGTGAAACTGTCTCTACAAAAAAAAAAAGAATGAAACACGTTAAGAGTAAGATTAGGGCTCGGCGCCTGTAGCTCAGTGGTTAGGGTGCTGGCCTTATACTCCGGGGTTGGTGGGTTCGAACCTGTTCCGGGCCTGCCAAACAACAATAACAACTATAAGAAAAAAAAAGCTGGGCATTGTGGTGGGCACCTATAGTCTCAGCTACTTAGGAGGCTGAGGCAAGAGGTTCACTTATGCCCAAGACTTTGAGGTTCCTGTGAGCTGTGACGCTCTGTCTACTGAGGGTGACATAGTGAGACTCTGTCTCAAAAAAAAAAAAAAAAGAGTAAGATTAGAACCAAAATATCTGATAAGCCCCTTGTGTACTCACTGAGAATTGCAGCTACTTCTATAGAACTAGACATTGATGCATTAGTTTCTCAAATACAATTTCAAACAGCCCACTATTTTTTACCACAACACCCAGCAATTTTTGTTGTTGTTGTTGTTGTTGTTGTTGTTGTTTAGCAGGCACTAGGCCAGGCCTGGTGCATGTGGCCTGGTACCCTAACCATTGAGCACAGATGCCTAGCCTTTTTTTTTTTTTTTGAGACAGTCTCTATCTGTTGCCCTGGGTAGAGTACCATGGCATCATAGATCACAGCAACCTCCTGCTTGTACTCAAGCAATCTTCTTGCCTCAGTTTTTCTCTATTTTCAGTAGAGACAGAGGTTTTGCTTTTTTGTTCAGGCTGGTCTTGAACCCGTGAGCTCAAGCTATCCACCCCCTTGGCCTCTCAGAGTGCTAGGATTACAGGCGTGAGCCATCGCACCCAGGTCCCACTAGTTTTATGTTGCCCACTTTTCTTTTACTTTTATAATAAAAAATATCAAAAAAGCCCAGAGATGTTTTATTACTTAGATATGTACATTTTCTCTATTACCGACTGCAAACTTGGGAGCTGTTCAATAAGTTTAAGACTTTCTGAATGGGCTAATGCATAATCAGGATTATTATGTGAGGATTTTTTGGCTTATCTGTGATGGCAGAAATCACAAAAATTATTCACGGACCTTGTTTATTTTGCTCATCATCTTCCATTAGTGTTTGTGTATTTAATGTGTAGCCCAAAACAACTCTTCTTCCAATGTGTGGCCCAGAGAAGCCAAAAGGTTGTATATCCCTGGATTACAGTGATATACGCCTATTGACCTGGGGTATATCCACTACAGTATTATCTTCTATTTTATTTTATTTTATTTTGAAACAGAGTCTCAAATTTTGCCCTCGGTAGAGTGCTGTGGTGTCACAGCTCACAGCAACCTCCAACTCCTGGGCTTAGGCAAATCTCTTGCCTCAGCCTCTTGAGTAGCTGGGACTACAGGTACCCATCACAATGCCCAGCTATTTTTGTTGTTGTTGTTGCAGTTTGGCCGGGGCCAGATTCGAACCTGTCACCCTCTGGGGCAGTATATGGGGCCAGCGCTCTACCCACTGAGCCACAGTCACTGCCTCCTCCACTATGGGATTATCAAGTGAGAAAATTAAGTTGCAGGATTTTACATATATGTAGGCTCATTTTTATTAAAAATTATTATCAATACCATATTGATAATATGATACATATAAACACACACTTATGAAGATGTGAAAGGCTACACGTATTTGTCCCGTTGATTTTTTTTTTTTTGAGACAGAGTCTTGCTTTGTCAACCTGGATAGAGTGCTCTGGCATCAGCCTAGCTCAAAGCAACATTAAACTCCTGGACTCAAGCGATCCTCCTGCCTCAGGCTCCCAAGTAGCTGGGACTACAGGTGCCCATCACAACACTCAGCCAGCTATATATATATAATTTTTTTTTTTTTTAGACAGAGCCTCAAGTGCTGTCGCCCTGGGTAGAGTGCTGTGGCATCACAGCTCACAACAATCTCCAACTCCTGGGCTCAAGAGATTCTCCTGCCTCTGCCTCCTAAGTAGCTGGGACTACAGGCACCCACCACAATCCCCGGCTATTTTTTGGTTGCAGCCATCGTTGTTTGGCGGGCCCAGGCTGGATTCAAACCCGCCAGCTCAGGTGTATGTGGCTGGGGTTTTAGTCGCTTGAGCCACAGGCGCCAAGCCAGTTTTTTCTATTTTTATTAGAGACAGGGTCTCATTCTTGCTCAGGCTGGTCTCAAACTCCTGAGCTCAAGCAATCCACCCGCCTCAGCCTCCCAAAGTGCTAAGATTACATAAGTGTGAGCCACCCTGCCCAACTGGTTCCCTCAATCTTAAAAGAGAACAGGATATGGAAGGTGAGAGATTGTGTTTTTATCTTCTTGTGTCTTTGGATTGTTTCACTCATTGCAATGAGAATGTACTATATTTTTAATTTCAAAGAAAATTGTAATTGACAAAGAAAGCTTGAGGGAATAAAACTATCTTTTACCCCAAATCTACTTTTGCTCTTGTCCTCTGCATTGGTTTACAGTACCATCATTCACTCCCAAGAAAGAGAGACCTACAAGTAATTCTGGATCCCTCCCTTTCCATAATCTTCTACTCTTCCACTTAATTTGTCATCAGATCCAGATTCTAGTTCATAAATATGCCCACCTTCCTCTAATTAATCATAAGTGCTATCTTTTCTAGCTCCTAAATGTCTTTTTTTTTTTTTTGGCCGGGGCCAGATTTGAACTCACCACCTCCTGTATATGGGGCTGGTGCCCTACTCCTTGAGTGAGCCATAGGCACCACCCACTCCTAAATGTCTTTTAAATCTCTTCCCTCTTTGTCACTTTTGCCAATAGGCTTTTTTTAGTTTAGGACTTTATTATCTCTCAGTATTTCAGTAGATATTAAAATAATCCCATCTTACCCCTCCACCCATTGTTTGAGAGAGCTCAAACAATGTTCTCAGAATTAGCTTCTAAACAATTACAGTCACAAAATGGTATACAAAATGATTATAGGTGGTACATGAATATATTTTGATTTTGATACAGTTTTTTTATTGAATGGTAACTATGTGCATTAATGCACTTCTGGGGTACAGTGTGGTGTCTTCATACACAATCCGAAACACTTCCGATATACAGTTTTAACATAAATAAGAAAATATAAAATAAAATGTATGACTTCAAAGATACATGCATTATTGTCTTTTTTTTTTGGTGGGGGAGAATAGAAACTCACTTTCTTGCCTCCCCCAGTTGAGTATGGTAGCATCATAGCTCACAGCAACTTCAAACTTTTGGGCTCAAGCAATCCTCTTGTCTCAGCCTCCTGAGTAGCTGGGACTATAGGTACCCACCACAACACAACCGTTTTTCTATTTTTAGTAGAGACAGGGTCCTGCTTTTGCTCAGGCTGGTCTTGAACTCCTAAGCTCAGGCAATCTATCCACCTTGGCCTCCCAGAGTGCTAGGATTACAGGCGTGAGCCACCCTACCCGGCCTATTGTCTAAATTTAAGAAATTAAAATAGTGAAGTTTGAAAAACACTGGCCTACAAGATAAACTCCAAATTCCATAAGGAAAGTCCCATCGTATCTTTCCAATTTTGTCATCATAAATGTACCATACTAATTAGAGAGAACTTTCTAATGGCCCCCAAATAGTCCATGTTCTTTTACCCACCTCTGCCCTTACTCATTTTGTTCTCTCTAATCTCTGCCTAGTAAACTTCTTCTTATGCTTTAATATTCAGCTCAAATACCTTTTCCATGAGCATTTCTTTCTGACACTTTCAGGCTCTCAGTTTTTCTCTATTCTATTGCTTAAACTTTAAAATATGGTAACTATTTATTTATATGCTTGTGTTCTACCACAAAATTATGAACTCCTCCTGGACAGTGACTAAATCTTACCCAACTTCTTATCCCAAAGTTTCACAAAATACCTGGCATAAGTAAGTACTAATAAAATTTAAGTAGAATGAAAAGATAAAAGTCTGGAATCTAGAGATTTAAGTAGAATGAAAAGATAAAAGTCTGGAATCTAGAGCCAAGTAGAAAATTCCCTAAAGGCAGTTGTGTTTTGCTTGTTTCTGTGGCTTTCTTTCTCCTTTTAGATATCATCCTGGTCACCTGGAAAAGAACACAAAGGCCAAAGTCATAAAAATTTCAGGGAGAGGAACAGAACAGATTAGAAGGGTCTGGTTTATTTCACTTAGAATAATGTCCTCAAGGTTCAGCTATGTTGTAGTATATGTCAGAATTTCTTTCTTTTTTAAGGTTGAATAATATTTCATTGTATGTATATATCACATTTCTTATATTCATCCACCCATTGCTGAGCACTTAGGTTGTTTTCACCTTTTTGCTATTGTGAACAATGCTGCTAATGAACATCAATGTACAAATACCTATGTAAGTCCCTGTTTTACTTTTATAGTATATACCCAGAAGCAGAATTGCTGTTTTGCATTTTTTTTTTTTTACAGAGAGAGTCTCACTTTCTTGCCCTCAGTAGAGTGCTGTGGCATCACAGCTCACAGCAACCTCCAGCTCCTGAGCTTAGGCGATTCTCCTGCCTCAGCCTCCCAAACAGCTGGGACTACAGGCGCCCGCCACAACACCCAGCTATTTTTTGGTTGCAGTTTGGCCAGGGCTGGGTTTGAACCCCCTACCCTCTGTATATGGGGCCAGTGCTCTACTCACTGAGCCACAGGCGCTGCCCTATTTTGCACTTTTTAATGTATATTGTTTCTTTTTATTGTGGTCTGTTTTGAATTTTTAATTATATTTTGTATTTTGATTCTCAATGTGAGTTTTCCACAAATGTGTTACTTTAAATTAGAAAAAAAAAGCTATAGGTGGGTTCTGTGGCTTATACCTGTAATCCTAGCACTCTGGGAGGCCAAGACAGGTGAATTCCAGGAGTTCAAGACCAGCCTGAGCAAGAGTGAGACCCCATCTATAACAAACAAACAAACAAAATAACTTGGCATTGTGGCAGGTGCCTGTAGTCCCAGCTACTTGGGCAGCTAAGAAAAGAGGATAACTTGAGCCCAAGAGATAGAGGTTGCTGTGAGTGATGACATCACAACACTCTACAGAGGGCAATGTAGTCAGACTCTGTCTCAAAAACAAAAGCTATTAAAATAAAAGCAAAAAAATGCTATACACATTTAAGAAACATTAATTAATACAGTTGTATTTCTGGTCTATTTGCCACAGAATTCAAGTTAGAATCTGATTATTTTTCCATGGACTAACAAAATAGTGTTTGTGGATCTACAAAACAATGGCTTGGACCCTGGTCTTGGAAATGCCATAAAGATATAGGCATCTTTAAGGCTCAGTCTAAAGCAGCCTGCTGACACCTTTCTAATCTCTCTGTAAGCTGCAATGTTGGTGATTCCAATGTTAGGAACAGTGAATACCAAATTTAGAAATAAGAGCTTCCCAGTCTTCTTTCTTTTTATCACTTCCCTGAATGATTTTCAGAGTTAGAAAAAGCATGAGATGTAATAAGAAAAATCCCTTAATGTACACGGCTATCATTTAATTAAAAAAAAGAAAAAATAGAAAGAACTGGTTTCTTTTTTTTTTTGGTCCATTTAAAATGACAGTTGAGGGAAGATCATAGCCATTTGCTGTGTCCAGCAAGACTACCCATCTTTAGGTGAGCAAAATATAACCAACAGAAGACATGCTAAGCTAGCTACAACTGTCTTCTCAAAGTATATATTGCTTTAAATGCTGAGTCATAAAACCTGTGTCTGTGCAATTCTTCTGTTTATTTACATCATGATAAATAAAAGAATATATGAAAAAATGTGGGAAAATTTCTAAACATAAAGATTGATGAGATTACTGGGGATGGAGTAATTATTCAAGAATGAAGAGTAAGAGATATTAAACTTGGAACTTTTTACTGACTCCATGTTTACTATTTTATCTTTATATTTTTCCACTATAGCTTTATGGGGGATGACTGATTCAAACCAAATTTGGTTTCATGTTTAGTTTGTGATTCTTCTGCCACCTTAAATACTATGGTAGTTTTCAAGTGACATAACTTCTGTCACTTTATAGAGACCCTTCAATAAAGTTACAGAGATACCTATTTTTTTTTAAAATCAGAATTAAGCTATCTTCCGAAATACAATATTGTCATAATGCTAATTTTTTGCACTAATTAAAAATAGTATCTTTCATCACTTAATTTGTTTGAGGACACACAGACTTGTGTGTTTAAAGAGCATGTTCTCACCAGGTTGAGGATATTTTCTTTTCTTCTGTATTTATTTTCTTATGTATTACAATAATGCTGGTGAACTATATTTGAAGTGTATCACTAATGTGTCAAAATTTATTTTGCATGAGAAACAAAAATAAAGCCCTGGACATCTTTTTTAAAGTATATTTGAATTGAGATTAAATGAGCAAATGTTTTTATTTATGCTGTTAAAGACATTTTTAGAACTTGCAAATGAAAAATTTCCCTGTTAGAATTTTACCTTCCAACACATCATTTTGTTCTTTGTCTGATTTATTATATTTAAAATAAGAAATAAAAAATTGGGGGTTTAGAAGATATAGTAATTTGCTAATGCCAGTAACAAAATACTACAAACAAGGTGTCTTAAAGAGAGAAATTCATTAGTTCTGTAGGCTACAAGTCTGAGACTGGGGTGTGGGCAGGGTTGTTTCTTCTGAGGGCTGTTCCTTGCCACTCTTCCAGTTTCTGGGAGTTTGTTGGCGTTTCTTAGTGTTTAGAACCATCACTCCATATACCAGTCATACTGGATGACATTCCACTTTAACCACCTCATTTTAACTTGATTGCCTTATTTCCAATTAAGGTCACATTCTGAGGTACTGGGGGCTAGGACTCCAGCATAATGAATTTTGGGGGAACACAAACAATGCACAATAGAAGGAATTTTAGAAACTGTTAATAGCAACCTGGGCCTTTTGCTGAGTAGTTTTATTCGTTCTTTCAGTTATTAGGATATCATTTTGTAAACAGAAATAACTTTGAAATACTGTGTTTGGAAAGACCTTTTTTTTGCCACTTGAGAGAAATGAAACTTTACATTTGGTTCGTTTTTAAGAAAGAACCTCTGACCTCAACAAAGTATTGTCAAAAAAAAAAAAAAAGATGATCCCATAAATATATGAACGAAGAGAGGATGGTCTTCAATTATACTTCTATTAGATATGCATCAGGGTTGACCTATGGGCTGTTAGGAACCCTGATATTTCTGGGCAGAGGCTGTACCTTTAACTCTGTGATCCATGGGACAGCCAGATGGGAATCTAGTAATTCTTGATGACAATGTGTTATTTTTCTGTTTTCTTTCACAGTAGCGGGCTGTGGTAGTAACCTACAAGTTGTTTTGTTTGCAGGATCCAAGCAACACAGAGAAAGCAGAAAGATGCTGCAGACACTCAAAAGTTTAATTTTAAATGTTTATGTTTATAAAGAAAAAAATTTTTTTTTTTATAGATTGATGTCCTGGTCACAGAGATATGAGTAGAGAAGTTATTTTAGGGGACAGCACAATTTTAGACTCTGTACTTTAAGTTTTCATGACAGATTGGTTGAAAGTGTAACCGTGCTGTTTATTTAATTATGGATATTTGACATTTTAGAGGACTGGGTGACCAAAGATTATTTTTCCTTATGCAAAAAATTGCCTCTCATTAAATGTGAATATGTTGGTGAGTGGCTTATCATGAAATTTGCCAAACCTCTGAAAAAGCAACAGTTCAAAATGAGGTTGACAGAGTCATTCTGACGAGGATGGCCAATTTTGTTGGTTTGGCTGCTTTGATTAAAACCTTCTGTGAGGCAATAGCGATTGCGTGATAGGCCCAGACACAAATTAAGAGGCAACAATATGTTGACCTACTAAACAAAAGGAACAATAGCTTGGTAACTATGACCAGATACAGTTACTTCACTGATTAGTTAAAACTGCACCTCTCCCCCAACCAAAGAGGAAAAAACAAAAACCAAAAAAACAAACCCAACAACCCTGTTTCAACAGTGGACTTTTGGGGGTATATATGTAAATCCCTTCATGGAAAGTTACAAAACCCCGGGAAATTCCACCCGTGAATAATTGTAGCATTTAACCCTAGGGTTACTTTCTATAATGCTCATTTCATGAAAAGTCTAACCCGACCCCCATTTTTCGTAGTTTGTGTAAGCCAAGCTCAAAACTGCAGGCCTGAAAGCTACAATTTTCCCAAACAGGCAGGATTTCCAGTGATATAGGATGAAGACGGCAGGGTTAACAGGTTAACCTCATAACTCAGAGAAACTGCAAGTGTCCTGTGAATATATGTTATAGGGCCTGATAATATGGAATTCCTTCGAATGAGTTTTGCATGTGATATATATAATCATATATGTACATACATAATCAGAAGAGTTAAATTCCTATTTCTGGTATGGAGATTTTATATTTATATTCTAAGAGTCCAAGTACTACCTTTGTCCCTGTCTGAGACAGCGTAAGTGAGTTGCTGGTACGAGGATACTGTGGCATTCTGAGGGTCACATGTTTGGCGATTTACTCAAAAAAAGTTGGACACAATGTTTTTTTCATTATCCTTATTTTTTTAAATCATAGTTTTATACAAAACTGTTTAATTTTTCTTCTTTTGGTACAGTATTTACAACAGAAAGGTTGTATATTAAACAGTTGACTTTTCTAGCAACTCAAACACCTGGTTAGCATAAATCTTTTAATAACAATTTCTTTCCATTAACTCCTTTGTTACCAGAACCTCAGAATATCTCTTTCTGCTAAACGCTGGGAGTGACTGGCCATGTTAACCCTAAATACTGCATAGCCATGAGAACTAATAAGGATTGTTCATGTTCACGTATAAAGCTTTATAAGGAACAGAATCAAGTTGTTTCTGGGCTTCAGGTTGTTAATGTCATTGTCAAATAGCCTGTTTGGTTTATGACTGTGTTTTCTTATTTTTAAATTCCATATTCCAGTATGCTAATGATTTCCATATTGAAAGAATTTCTTGGATGGAGAAAAATAGCTTTTTGCATTATGAAAAACATCCAAAATAATAAAGATAGAAGCCCAAAGAATAGAGGTACCTTAGAAAGTCTTGCCTGGGGAATACATAGTTGTTCACATTTCCACTCTGTGTACAATGAACTAACTACATATAAAAGTGCTTTGACTATGAATGTATTTTTAATATGGTCTGTTATAGTAGTTAATTAAATGCAGTTAATAATTAGTCTCTTGATGATTAGGCACTCTGTTGCAGAGATAATCTCTTTTTATTATAAAAGGTTAAAAGGTGTGAGTGGTAGTTGCATTCTGATAAAGGATTTTAATGTTATGATTTTAAGCAGAATTTCACTATCTAAGTAAATATATTTATTTCATTTTATTATTTTTGAGACAGAGTCTCACTCTGTTGCTCCTGGCTGTAGTGCCATGCTGTCAGCCTAGCTCACAGTAGCCTCAAACTTGGGGGCTCAAGCCATCCTTCTGCCTCAGTCTCCTGAGTAGCTGGGACTATAGGCACTCACCACAATACCTACTATTTTTTTCTATTTTTAGTAGAGCCAGAGTCTTGAACTCCTGAGTGCAGGTGATCCTCCCAGCTTAGCCTCCCAGAGTATTTGGCCTAGAAAGTATGTTTTATATGAACAGTATTCAAATGTATATAACATGGCTAGAGACTATGCTGTGGTAGGATTCATTGTTTTATATATTTGTTCATTAATTAAAACTGATTATATAATGAAACAATATAAACTATTATATAATTTATTATATAAACATTTTATGAGTGTATGCTTTGTTTCCAACAAAGAGCTAGTTCTGGGGATTTAAATACCCATGAAAGAAAGGGGGCCAAATACGTAACAGAGGGAGCCTATTTGAAACCAGGTGAGCCAGGAACCCTGACCAACACGATCAAGAAAATAACTTCTTTGCAATTGATTCCCAATGCAGGTCTTGACTCTGATGCTCCTTAGCTCAACATTCTTCACACCATTAATTTCTGTGTTTATTTTGCAAAGGCTTATTAATTAAGTTAATTTGAACAAGATATATTCAGAGCTTTCTCTATGCCAAATATCATAGTGGGTGTTGAAATTCTCGGCCAAAAGAGGCACAGAATATAACTTGTTAAAATTATTAATTATTAGTTAACTACCTTTGTCAGAAATGTGCAGTTTTTTTTTCAAGTGTGCAGGTTTGCAGTTCTTGAAATTGTGGCTGAAATTACATTTTAAGTGTAATGACATACAGTGCATATGTATGAAGTGGAAATCGTTACATTGGACCATTTGTTTACATGTCTATTGTAAATGTATATATGAAAGATATGATAAATGGCTCTATCTGAGGGCATCAGGGAAGACTTCGCACAGAGGGTGATTTTTATTTATTTTTATTTATTTTATTTTTATTAAGTTAAATACACATAGATCATGAATACATTCATGCATATGTGGGATACAATGGGCTGATTTTTTTAAAAATACAATCTGACATGGTTACATCAAACTAATCAACATAGCTTTCACCTAATTTACTTGGTTTTTGTGCCAAAACATCTATGTTCTACACTTCACAGATTTGACTTGTACCCTTGTCATATGCTCCATAGGTGTGGTCCTGCCTTTTACCCTCCCTCTGTCAAACTTCCCCCTTCCCCTTCTTCCCACTCCATTTTCCTTCATCCTGAGCTATAGTTGTGTTCTATCTTTCATAAGAAAGTGTGAATAAATAAGTAGGTTTCATAGAAATACTGAGTACATTGGATACTTTTTCCTCCATTCTTGAGACTTAATCTGGGCTTTGAAGGCTGAGAGGTGATAGAAGGCACTGAAGGCAGAAGAGTTAACTATTCTAAAGACTCAGAGGTGTGAAAAAACCCAGCCAGTTTGGGTAGTTGTGAGTAGCCTACAGTGGTGTTAGCAAAGGGGGCATGCAATTGTATGTTTCCCCCTGAAGAATCAGCGGCTATCTTCATAAACCACACTCTATCTCAATTTTTCCCAGTTCTATGATAACCAGTATGGGTTAGATGGTACTCTCCGCTTCCAATTCAATGGAACTATTGTAGCGCAGCCTGTCAGAAGTATTGCTCTTTTAACATCAACATTTTTTTTCACTAGTAAATTCTAGAATCTAAAAAATGGGGAAACATTGTAAATGTGTCATTTGAAATTGAGAAGTATAATGCTCATTTCTCTGTCTTGGTTCCCAGACTCAACGTATGTATTATGATAGAAATATATTGGTCATTGTGTAGAACACATATCTTATCCTATTGACCCCTTGCGAGGCCTTATATCCAAGCTGGAACCATAATTCAGTTTTCCTTCTTCAATGGGACATTCCACCATTAAAAGAAGTACTTCCATACAATGTACTTCTAATAATGTTCGTGGTCAGTAGCCCCTTGATCTTCACTATATATTAATTTTTTGAGTAGAAACAATTATTTAAGGATTCCATGTTAGTATATAAAGCATATAATAAGTATGTAGAAGCTGGAGCCTCCATAAGCACAGGGAGTTACCAAAAATATATAAGCCTAGTATAAGCATATATTTTAGGGAGGTCAAAATGTTGACTTTTTCATGAAGGAAGGGACCCACTCATTGGCCAGCAGGTGTTTCACTTTCCATTGATTGTGTGGCACCATGTTGGAGGCCCAGTGTTGGGCATTGCTACTGGAAAATAGGCTACTTGAAGATACAGAATCTCTGCTCGGAACATCCAAATTGAGCTTATGTGTGGCCTCCGTCCTTGGCAACACATTTTCACAAGCCTATTGAATAGACTTCCGAGGTTTGGGAAGGAGGCAAATTTAACTCCACAGAGCATTTCATCCCCATAATTAAGAATTTGTACATCAAGAGACTTTCCAGGTGATAGTAACTTGGCGCACGACATTTCAATGCTTATTTCAAGAAATTCACTCACATAGAACATCCAGAAACCATTCTGTCAATAGTTCTCTAATATTGTTCCTTTCAGATCCTTGACTATTCCCATACAACCTTAGTTGCCAGCCAGAAATACATGTAGATTGTTCTTGAAATTGTGCTTCTCTAAGTTCTGCCTTTTTCAGGATCAATTTTTGGTAGTGCTTGTTTCTACGCCAAGTCACTTTCAGCTACTGTCACAGATATTTGGAAATTAGATTTATAGTATGCTTAAATGGTCATAGAATTCACTTCAGGGGGCTTGAACTATAAATTGAATAGTGGGTGGCCATATTGCAGGGATAGACCTACATCTCTCTGATGTACATTTATTTGATGATGGAAAGTTCCTGTACTTGCCTGATTTTGTAGCTAGATTTTCCAGAAAACACTGCACGTGGAAGACTTCAAAAATCCATTCTTTCCATTTTTCCACATTTCTAGCATTTATCTGAGCACATGGCTGCTTCAGCTAGAAAATATATTTCTCAGAGTCCTTTGTAACTAATATGGCCAAGTGTTCTTGCTAATGGAACATGGGTAGAAGTAATGTTTTGTATTTCTTTTTAAGAAAAATATTGTCCTAGATTTTCTCTCTCTGCCACTTCCTTCTGGTGGGTATGTGGGTGTGGCATTGAGCCAACTTTGGCCGTGAAGATGAGGATTATGTTCTATGATAGTGTTTTTCAACCTTTTTATATCTCACAGCACACTTGAACCTATAGTTAAACTTCCATGGCACACTTAAGTTACGCTGATCAAGAAAAAACAAAGAGATAGAGAAAAAAAGAATATACTTACTGTTCTGTGCTTTGAACTTCTTTTGAAAATAATTTAATTAATGATCTTTTAAAAATTTTTGTGACACATCTAAGATCCTCTCATGGCACACTGTGCTGTGGCACATCAGCTGAAAAATCACTTTTCTAGGAGGTGGTATCAAAATATATTGGGTGACTCGCAGAATCAAGAGCAAGGTAGGAGAATCAGCTTTGGAAAGTGGGGAGGTGATGCAGCAGATATCATAGCTGATATCACACGTGCAGGAACACACTGGTTGCAATGCCACTGTTCTCTCTCTTGGGCCTGAATTCTACTTCACCTAGACATATAATACAGCTATTGGCACTGCAGATTACGACATGAGTCATTTTTAAAACTGCCCTTACATATTGGGTACCTATCCATATACCCCAGGTTTTACTTGCTTTGGTTTGCTCAGGTTGAATTTTAACTACCAGCATCTGCTTTTTTTGCCTGAAGATACTGGAGATCAGAATCACTGCCTATTTCAAACCTTATTATTCTTATTATTTTAAAATTAACTGGAGTATTGGATGTCCTTCTAACTGGTTTCCTCTCTCCTTTAAAACAGAATACAGAGGGAGAAAGTGAAGATTGAAGGATGAAGAAATGATTTTTTCCAAATTGTACAATTAATAACAACACCCAGTATTAGTTAGCCCTTCGGCTAAAAAAATGCTTTATGACTCTATTATATCAATTCAATCTTCTAAATATAAGAAAGCCATTTTTTTGAGGAGTTAATTTCCAAAGTCAATACTGGACTACTAACATTTCTGCACTCTACTTTTGCCAAACAACAAATTTCATATCTTGGACAACTATGGCTATTCTTCAAGAAAATTGATTAGAAATATGTGTGTTATCCAAGTGTTAGGAAATTTCATCTGTGAATAGATAAACGTCAAATAAAAATTCGGTTAAACAAAAACCTCTAAATCCTAAATTTTATCTTCTGAAAATGATGGATTTCAATGTCGGAAGCAGCAAAGTATCTTTCTCGTAGCCACTCACTGATTTGTCTTTCTCTCCCATCATTTTTATTGCTCTCTTAAGTTTTATTTGACTTAAGGCACCATCAACATGGTACAAATGTTTATAATTACACTGTATTCCTGACAGAGAAGGGTGTCACCTTCTGGCTTCTACATTATTTTCTCATCAAGATTATAAGAGAAGTTTTGTTCAGAATTTTCCTCTTTCTTCCTCTTCTTTGGGAAGGGGGGAGCTGTTCTAGCAAACTCCTTAAGCTAATGCTAGATTAGGATGGGTGATGGGTGACCAGATGGCATTCCAGGAAGTAGATTTCCCTAATCCTTTTTATTTGGAATCTGCTACCAAAGGATTACTTGTGGGAGAGCCCTCAATATGTGGGAGCTTCTGTCACCTCAAAAAAAATCACATCTAGAATTTTATTTAGGCACTATATTTCACCTTCTATTTATCTAAAACTATTCCCTTCAGGAAAATAAGTCATTCAGGCAAGATGGAAGTAGGAGGAGCAGACAGAGAACCAGAGGGGAGGGGGTGCACGTGTTTGGCACTCAGTTTGAACCAGCAGGATCTGGTAATTCTAGAAAGCCTTGTTTGTTTCAGCAGTTCTGACTCTAGGATGTTCACTCATTTATTTGTTCATTCATTCACTCCTCTGTTTATTGTAAATGCCTGCCACGGCTTAGCCACTGTGCTAATTACTAGAGCTACAAATAACAATACACGCCTATGGTTCATCCTATAAGGGTACATGTGAATCTCTCTAAATGTAGAATATAAATGTCTTAACACAATAACTAAGAAAATGACATGAAGGCTATGTTAACCAGTTGGATGAAAGTATTTCAAATTGTATATAGAAACAGCACACTGTATCCCATGATAGTATTAATGTACATAGCTATGACTTAATAAAAAAAAAGAAAATACCTGAAAATAAAGAATGTCAGCCCATTTCTTCTGTCATTTGCAAAATAATTCTAAATGGAGTATAGTGTAATGTTATAGTTTAGACTATCATTGACCAGTCAGAACTCCCTGTCACCCAGATCATATTTGGGCCAGGCAGTGTTACAAAAGAATATGAATTCTTTTTTTCTTTTTATGCTATCAAACTTAAGGGAGACACAAGTTTGGAGAATATAGTTGAGGCCAAGGCATTGGCTTTTACTAAGAATTGGGGTAGGAATTCCTAGAATTGAGTTTCCTCCTTCATATGATTGTTTTGGAACTGTCATAGTAATTTCAAGGGTAGAGAAATTTTAAAACACAGTGTAAAGTTCATATAAGGTGACAGAGAGAGCTAACCAAGTGACTGAATGCAGTTCTTGCCTCGATTATCAGTTCCTGCAGGTAGGCTAAGAATTATTTTAACATCTGTATCCAATTCTACAGCCCACGTATCTCGTCTCAGCCCTGTCTCCTACTTTCCTCCTCTATTAGCAGTAGCTTAAAAAGTGCCAGTTAAGCCAAGAAGAAACCAGAAAACAATACACAACAAAAACCCAGATAGGAAATCACTCTGCCACTTTCTAACTGTATAATCTTGCATAATATCCTTAACTTCTTAACCTTATTTATACTGTGTATAAAATGAACAGAATAAATATCTCACAGAGATACTTATGTTTATTATGTTGTGATTTTACTAGCACCACAATGATCTATTGATTATTTTATGCATAAAATTACAACAGCGTGCAAAAATGCTGTAGAATTCTAGGAGTGCTGTAGTCTGGTAAAAAGTTTGAGTATATAAATAATTAGATGCTCACACATATTTGTCTTTATTTTCATTTTATTGTGTGTTGAATAACTTGGGACCCTTTGACTTACAAGCTTTTTTTCTCTTTCACTAATAAAATCCATAGAATGCCTTTAGGAGATTATCTGGGAAACATCATACCAGATTGTAAACCTAGAACACAGTAAGGAAAATACAGCAAGGGATCTGAATGCAATAAGAGAGAGAAAGCTGAAAGTATCCCGTAGTGGAGAATCCCAAAATTTCTTGGTCTTATAGGTGAACATGGAAGGATAAGTTAATGATTATTACTAAGGCCCTATGGAAGGGTTCTGTCATTTTTTAAATTATTATTAAATCATAGCAGTGTACATTAATACTATCATGGGATACAGTGTACTGTTTCTGTATACAATTTGAAATACTTTCATTCAACTGGTTAACATAGCCTTCATGTCTTTTTCTTAGTTATTGTGTTAAGACATTTATATTCTACATTTAGAGATTCACATGTACCCTTATAGGATGAACCATAGGCATGATCCCACCAATCACCCTCCTGCCACCCACCCTCCTCCCTCCCCTCCTCTCTCTTCCCTCTCCCCATATTCCTGACCTAAAATTGGGTTATAGCTTTCCTATGAAAGCTATAAAGCTGGTTATGTCTCTGACAAAGGTTTAATAACCAGAATCCACAGAGAACTCAAATGTATTAGCAAGAAGAGAACAAGTGATCCCCTCTCAGGGTGGGCAAGGGACTTGAAGAGAAACTTCTCTGAAGAAGACAGGCGCGTGGCCTACAGACATATGAAAAAATGCTCATCATCTTTAATCATCAGAGAAATGCAAATCAAAACTACTTTGAGATATCATCTAACACCAGTAAGATTAGCCCATATCACAAAATCCCCAAATCACAGATGCTGGTGTGGTTGTGGAGAAAAGGGAACACTCCTACACTGCTGGTGGGAATGCAAACTAATACATTCCTTTTGGAAAGACATCTGGAGAACACTTAAAGAACTAAAAATAGACCTGCCATTTGATCCTATAATTCCTCTATTAGGTTTATATCCAGAAGCCCAAGAGCCCATTGATACACCCTGCTATTTTGTTGTTGTTGCTGTAGTTGTCTAGCCCTGCTGTATGTGGCCGGCACCCTAACCACGGAACTACGGGCACCGAGCCCCTCCTCTCTTTGTTAATGACATCTTCCAATTCATGTTCTGTTCATTCATTTAGACAGTCCACTGGTTAGCCCATGGACTCCTTCTGAGGAGTGCCCTGCACTGCAGGTGACATGCACAGGTCTTCACTGACACATGCTTTCTTTGTTCTTGGCTCCAGCGGGAGGCTTTCTCTGTTGTCCTCACTGGACAAGTTTCCCCGGGATTGGTGTGAGAAATAGGGTGGACAGCCAAGCAGGGACATGAAAATGCATGGGCCATTGAACATTGCAGAAGGCCCGAGAACAGTGTTTTCGACCTTTCTTATCTCACAGCACACTTGGAACTATGGTTAAATTTCCGTGACACACTTAGATTATGTTGATCAAAAAAAAAAAAAAGAATATACTTGCTATGCAAAATAATTTAATTAACGATCTTTAAAAATCTTTGTGGCACATCGAAGATCCTCTCCTGGCACACTAGTTGGAAGTCACTGGTGTAGAACGTCATCCAGGCAGAATGGGAGAAATCGTTCTGTTCTGAGCTCAGGGGCCCAATTGCTTGAGTTGGGCTTCTTATTCATATACTTATATAACTGTTAACCTTTTCCTGCCTCAGTTTCCTTATTTACGCAGTGGGAATGCCACCTAATTAGTGGGATTGTGGAGAAGAATAAAGGAGCTTGAAAATCATTGAATGTGATGTCCAGCCCATAGTGAGGATTCAAAAAAGCTTTGGAAAGGAAACTTGGCATTGTGTAAGTTGCTGAAGGTGGTGGTGAAGGCGCTGGAAAGGACTCCGGCCTGTGGGAGACGGGGTTGTGGCCTACAAAACAGGATGCAAAAAGTTTTGCACACTGTTGTTCTTAGATTCGCCCAGGTGTTAACAACGTAATCTTTGCAGTGAAACAAGCCTGCAGTGTGATGGAAATCTCTCCCCCCAGCTCTGTGTTTGCCTCTTCCCTTTTTTTATTTTTTCCTATAGGCCTTGACTGTTTGGTTCCCGTGCATATCACCGGCGCCAAGAACAGTGCCTGGAATCCAGTCAGCGACTCAATAAATACTTATTAAATGTATGAATAAGCCTTCTACTACCCAAAGTGAATCTTTCGCTTTTCCTATTTAGTTTGAGACACACTTGCCAGATTCACGGCAATGGGGTCCCTTTTCCTTTCCCCTAAAATGGGAGTAATAGAGGACTGTTTTTCTCTTCATGAAATAGACACAGTTTGTTCGAGTGTTCCAACTCCAGGCCCTATAAACACCAGTCTCCATCTCCGCCTCGTGACACACTCGGGGATCCATTTGGGGTCACCCATCAATGAGGCTGTCACTGAGAAAGGGCCCAATCGGGGCATAAGGACCCCCTTATGCTCCTTTCCCAAAGCTGGATCCTCATGTAACATCACATCTTTTCCTACAACAGCGCCCAGAAAGGTGGCAGCAAGCCATTCTCTGGGCAGGAGCGAGGAAGCCAGGAAGTGTGATATTTTATTAATTATTACAAAAATAAACTGTGGAACTGAGATTAGCTACTGCAAAGCACAGGTGTGAAACTCCCACTTCGTTGGTTGGTGAAGAAAAAACTCCTTGTTAACTACAAAGCTCTTCCCTCAGCAATGCACAGAGGAAGAGAGAAGAGTGTGCAGACGGGGTCAGCATTTTAAACAAACAGAGGTTTACCTCTGCGGAGTAATTCTGCAAATCATCTTCCCTTTCCTGGTAGTTTTATATTCTGTAGTCCTGTACATTTTCCTTTCAAATACTTTTCCCCCCCAAAGAGTCTAGGAATTAGGTTGTCCATTGATTCATCTCTTGCAAGATGTTAGCTATTAATAATGTTCTCATTTCATAATTTTTCTCTCCTTTGAATGCCTTCCAGATGTTCACCTTGCAATCATGAATTTTAAGTGCTTACTGTGTTAATCATTTTGTGTTCCAGGAACGTTAAACCAGTTTGTAGCCCTCTTTTGAGAACCTTAAAGAGATTGTGAAAAGTTGAGAGAAGATGGGGGGCTGTGCTTGCACCCACATGCCTGTGCTAGAACACATAACATGCAGACGGCCTCAGAAAGAGACACACAAGTTTTACTTCTGGGTATTTTACGACTATATGTCATCATGTCTTTAAAGAAATTGATTTTATTCTTTTATTTAAAAAATAATATTTCAAAGAAGTTGACAGAGTGGATATATTATGGAGTACCATTTAGATAAATAAAACTGAGGTTCAATTTATAGTTAAGACTGCTGCTATCTTGAGAAAAAAACAATGGCAAATTCAAGAAATTTACAAGTTGACCTGCCCTCTGTATTGCATAAATTTCTTTTAATGTAACATCGCATGAAAACAGCGGTCATAGAGGAGATTAGAAGACAAACACATGCTTCTTAAGCAAAAGGAGCTATGTTATGGATTGATTCATGTGTTTATTAGGTAAAAACCAAGGTAGAATCTTTGATCAAGAAGTGGTCTTAGGTTCCGGAGATTTAACCCATGGGCATTACTTTCTCTTTGAGCAAAGTCTACGGTTGATATTATTGTCCATTTATGAGAAGTAAGTCGCATGCTTAAAATGAGAAAGATCTGGGGTTGCCACACCTACATTAATTCACCACACCGTTTAGGATAAAGTGTTGCAGCTATAACAAAGAGACCCAACCTGCCGAGAAGCATGAAGAACAAACGAGTTGGTTTCTCTTCTACGGACCAAGCCCCGTGGGAGCAGACTTTTTAGGCAGAGCAACCTGACTGCACATTTTCACGCGTGGACTCCAGTTCTCACCAAGTCACTGTCCCTTCACATCTGCGGCGTTGTTTTCATCTCCTGGTTGAAGCTGGGTTGCTGTGATATTTGGGTTCTAGCCAGCAGGAAGAAGATGTTCAGAAAGCACATCCAGGATCTCAAGAATTAGACCACTGTTTTCATGCTATGTTTGTTACATTAAAAGAAATTTATGCAACACAGAGGGCAGAGGGCATGGGTGAAAATTATCACCTGACCAACAAATTGGCGAGGGGTCTGGAAAATGCCGTCTAGCTGAGCAGATGGGAGCCCTGTTTCAATTATATTCCTGTGAAGGGAGGGAGGATGGACTGGATGGGAATCTAGAAGCATCTGTCACAGCTAGGGCCTCCCTATCAGCCTTCAGGCCTCTATCCCCCTGAGCCATCCCGCTCCAGTGCACAGGGTCACAGAACTTTCTTCGGGCCTCGATGCGGTGGCCCATTCCCCCCACTCAGGGCCTCCTTTCCCACCTCTCCACAGGAATATAATCTCAAGGGTACAGAATTTTAACATCAGCTTCCTGTATCTTTCCCAAAGGCAGAAACAGAACAGCAAACATCAGCCCTACCTACTCAGGGATCTTCCTTCTTCCAAATTTACCCACATTTCCTCTTTTCCACTCTGTAAAGCCAGGAGATTTCCTTCAGATAAACAAATTAAGTGAAACTAAACAAAATACTTCTGGCTCAGTACACATTCTGTGCCTTCTTTTTTTTCATGTTACCTTTATGGGAGAACTTGGCAACGCTTATTTTTTAGTCTTTATCATTTAATGTGCAGGGCTGATAGGGACCATGTGACAATATCTGTTGTTCATCTTCTCTGTGTCAGTTTCTAGAATTACGTGCGTGTGTTCTCCTATGGGAGACGGTGCGGTGGAAGCAGTGTGGGCATGGGTGTCAGATGGAGACGCATTAGCTGGGCAGCCCTGGCTACATCTAAATTCAGCCTCAGTTCCCTCATGTTGACAATGAAGATAATAAACCCTCTCTCGTATGGTTATTCAAAGTATGAAAGGAGTTCCCAGAGATCAGGTGTGTGGCCCCTATTAGGAACCCAATAAAAGTAGCTGAGATTATCATAAGAGCAGTGAGATTAGTAACCTGAGTTCCTGGCTCATTTTTGCTGTTGCCTTGAAATTTTCATTTAGATGAAACCCTTAATCCCTCTAGTCCTCAGCTTTCTCGCCTATTAATTGGGTATTATTCTTGTTTTACCACGATGGTGTCAGAAATGAAATGAGTGAGACAATAAATGTGAAGGCACTTGAGGCGGGAAAAGGTGACAGGCCATAAAAAGGGCCCTATAAACATGTCTCATCATTTCTTATCAATGTCCCCAAATTGAGATGCTCCTGTTCTAGTTTCCAAACTAAGGAATTGTATGCTTCCAAATACATAGCTGGAACCAGTTTGCCCTACAAAATCCACAGAATATGAAAGATCATCCAGGTAACCATAATAATATCAGTTTAATCTCAAGACCTGTTATCTTAAAAAATAGGTACAAAGAATTTCTTTTATAGTTCAGATCATGGTCATTTAATATTTTCAGCCTGTTATCTTCCCCAGTGGAAACCCACTTCATTACATGGAAGTGGTGAGAGTCAAGAGAGTAGAGAGAAATCAACAGAATGTTGAGAGTAGCTCAGCACTGTTAAAACGTATTGTAAACTTGTCCTCTGGCTTCCTGTTGGTGACATGATTTTATGGTCAATTGGATGCATTAAGGCCAAAAGTCTGGATATTCCTCACTGTGCTGTATTTTTCGTTGTTGTTTTAACATCCTGCTGTTGGCCTTGGCGACCAAACATTGACAAATCAGTTATGCAATTTAAAAACAGGGGATGCTGGTTTCATTTTAGCTTATAATTATGAAAGTGTTAATTGCATAAAATCTCAAAAACGCAGGAAAGTTACAAACAAGCTAATTTTCTTAAATACCTGTAATAATTAATAACTCAGCTTATGTATTTCTGATCTATGTAGCATAAGAAAGATGGGAGTTGAAAGAGCAGAAGCAGTGGGGGAAGGGGATTGGGGACTGAGGTTATAGAAACATTTTCGGACTCTTACTTTGCAGAAGAGGGATTGGGTTGGTTATTTGTATGACTGCTGTGGCCATTGTCTCACTTTGATGTGAAGGAAATAAGCTGTGGCATAGGTATGTGTATGTGTATTTGTGTGTATTGTGTGTGTGTTTTAATTAAACCAGCCACAGGTGGGAAGGAAGACTCATTATGGTGACTCATGAACTTAGTTGGCAGAGAGGTTCCCTCCTGACTATGCTTCTATGATAGTCAAAGTTAGAATCATGCTCTGGTTCTTCAAGCTCCCACCTGACAGGGCAGGTGAATCTTTAGCTTGCATTTCATCAGCCAGAGGAAGTTATACTGCCACATCTGATATTATGCACCCAACAGAGGAAAGTTGGATGGTTTTGAAAATCCTTACTGACATCCTCACTGGGCAATGTGTGAGTATCACGTGCCCTCCTGAGAATCCCTACTGTACTCCACCAAGTTTCCTCCGAGTACGGGCAATAGGTCTGCCTCACATGAGCTCTGCCTCCATGAGTCCTGGATCCTTGCCATACGTTTGTCCGATTGGAAGATATTAGAGAATAAGGCCTGTCTGCTCATTGTCTTTATTAAGCTTTTAACTCAGATCCGCCTAAGGCAGCGGGCAGTGTCCCAGTCAGAATCTGTTACTCCTTGATAGAATTATCCTGGAAGGCTATTAATATACAGATGTTTGGTTTTGTCTGTATACAAGTTGTTTTGTGAGTTATGGCAACCTGCTTTGATTTCACAGCTTCACATTTGGAGGGATGTAGTTCATTCCAACACATTCCCATTCCCCCATGGGCTTGCTGTGAGCCAGGCCTGTGTTCTGCACTGGTGTGCAAGCATGAGAAGGAATAGAAGAGATGAAGCCTGGTCCTTGTAAGACAGAGGTCTTCCTACATGAGGGGAAGCACATGTTAAGGAAATAATGATGACGGAAATGTAAAATTCCAAGTATGGGCAAGTTCTGGGAAGAGGACTTTGACCTTGTCTGATGGGAAACAGATCTGAGTTAGGTCCAGTGCTGTGGGTAGGAAGGGGATTCTAGGCAGAGGTCACAGCATGGGCAAAGGTTCAGTGGCAACAAGAAGAAGGGGTGTCTGGAAGAAAAACTGGGTGGAAGGACAGGTGAGAACGAGGTGTAAGATCTTGTAGGCCTGGTTAAGGGTTACTGACTTTGTCTGATGAGCAAAGTAGATTTGCATTTCAAAATAAGTGTCCTGAAGGCATCTTAGTAAATAAATGGGGGCCCACAGATTGCATGGTGGGTGAGATAAGAGGACAATTGAATTGCCCAAGTACCACAGGGGGTAGGATGTGCTAGAAAAGTTGGAAAGGGAAAGTGAAGTGGGGGAAAAGGCTGGTGTCCAGAGAGATATTCAACCAATTTATCCAAAACTTTGCTATGCCTTCAAGTATGCTCAGAACATCATGTAGAAAATGTCTCTGTATCAGCCACTTTTATCATAGAATGAAGGCTTCCATACTGAACAGACAGGAGGATGGTCTATTAATTCCCATTTCAAGAGTGGAAATATGTACAAAAAAGTAACCAGTTATCCAAGAAGGTTGGTCTTTCCTCCTGCCTAAATATGCCCAGATGTATCAATAAGAGAAATAAGTAAAGGCTGTGCTTTCGCCCTCTAAATATTTCTCTAGAGTGGAGAATTTATGTAGCTCCTGAAAGGCGTTTCCTGAGTGGAGACACAGTAGTCTCCTGGCCATTGCTGCAGCTCTGCAGTGGCCTCACCATGGTTGTCATTTCACTGTTTTACCTGGCTTGGTGGAGGAGTTGTAAACGCTCTTTATGATATAGAACTAAGGCCTAAAATTGAACTCTGGGCATGGACATCTGGCTCATACTCTTAAAGCAGCCCATATGTTGAAAATAAAAATTTAAATTTCTGCATGATTTGTGAGATGGGGTCACAATCTGTAGACCGTGGGTGACCGGATGTCAACTCTTCACTGGTCCCCTCCCTAAAAGCAAAGTATGTGTTTCCAAGTGAGTGGAGCCCCGTGTATATTTCCTTTACTTCCATAGTTCATTATGCACACTGCAGTAATTTGTTGACAGTACAAGGCAAATCCTTGATAAAACCAGTGAACGTCTCCAAAGTAAATATTTGGTGCTATGAAATAGGGGCTTTTTGCACATTAATCCAATAATAAAATACCGTCTGCAGGAAGAACAAGGCGCATTTGCTAATTTCCGAAATTGCTGTAGGTCACAGAGGCTTCTAATTGATTTGAAAAATATTTTCTTTATGGAGAAGTAATATTCTTGGTTAGGAGGCCAAGCTCCTTAATGGTAAAGGCAGCTGCAGAGGCGCCTGGATGCCACGTACTGGGGGGTGGAGGACGTGAAGATTCAGCTTGCTCCAATCACTCCCAGATCTTTGAAGGAAAAATGAAAGATATCTGTCCTCCTTCAGCTAAGAGTACAGTATCCATGGATTATGACAAAGCAAAACTGTCCTTAGACAGTGTGGGGGAGTCTGGAGCAACAGGTGGCCATCTGCGGTCAGTGAAGGCTTACCGTTCCTATCTACCCTACATCACAACATCTATAGCCTGTGACTTTGTCCTGGAAGCAGCTTAGGGAACAGAATCTTCACAGGCAAGGGATGGAAGGATGTGAGACATGAGCTTGGTATCAAGTAGGGAAGATGCATAGGTACACTAATAATTTGGAGAGAGTGAAAAGCCCCACTCAGCAGGTGCTGGGATGAAGAGATGAGTATGAATGATGTCCTTGCTCTGCCATGGACTCAGGATGGTAGGGAAAAATCAGGAGAGCTTCTTCTGAGAAAGTGCAACGCTTTGAGTTTTGAAGCAGTAGTAGAGATTTGCTAAGAGGGAAAAATTTACCCCTAAAACAGTGAACTCAAAGATAAGTTGTATGAGCAAGCTTATGCCTACAACTCCATTATAGTGAACACATAGAAAGACAAGAGGATTAAAAACATTAGATACCATTTTGTGAACACTTACTGTGTCCCAGGCACTATGCCATGTGCTTTTCATTCATTGTATCAACTTTAGTACATATGCCACAAAGCCAATGAGGTAGATCTTATTTTCCCCAGTGGTGATGAAGGCAGGGAGGTTAGAGAGATTACACAACTCTTATCATCATCAGCACAGCCTGGCAAGTGAGTAGAAAATGGGAACCGGCACCACCCAAACAGGGAGTTTTGCTTTAACCCAAACACTCTACTGCTACTTGAGCTGGCTGCCAAATATTATACAAGGCTGAGGGTAAAGGAAATGATGGATTTTTTCAACTGCAAAGGTTTATAAAACCATGTAACATAAAAACTGAAATTAGCCGGGGCCTAAGGTTGTCCATGACCCTTGGCTGTTTCCACAGAGCTGCCACGTGGATGTAGAAGATGCTGGGTTCACTAACCACGGGCTTCGCAAGGGCAGTCTGCAAACTACTGATGGAGGAAGGACAAATCCAAGGGCTCATTTCGAATGAGTTGAGGGTATATTTAGGTAGGATTTTACTGTGGTTAGTGCCTTATATTTTCTTACATCTGCTAACTTTCTGCCTAGCTCTTTACAGCAACACTGCAATGGGCATTTCTGTGGGAACATCCATTAACCTGCTTGACCAGCATCACAGCATCATGGACACAGTAGCCCTTGACTGGCCTGGGCTTTCTCAGTCACTCTGGGAGGCCCTGAGGCAGATTTGAAATGTAGGCAAAGAACACTGAACCTCTATAGGTCTGATGGGTGCTCCAGGTCTCCCTTCTTTGGAATTCTTGGGGGTCTCCTTTTCAGAAAAGATTTTTAGGTTAGTCTTCCTGCTAGTTTTGCCCAAGCACCTTTGCACCAAGAGGGAATTAACTGCAGGAAAAATTGAGGTTTGACAATAGAAGACCAGATGCCACACCTTGTAAATAAATAATAATTAAAAAAAAAAAACATGCAACGCAGCCAGCTGCACCATATAAACTCAGGTTTTTATACCACACTGTTGTGTTTCGTATATTCTCATTTGGTTCCAACATCTGTTCACCCCTATCCATTCTTCCCATATATTAGTTATAATTACATACACAGGAGCTTGTTTATGAGGCTGAGGAACTGACCCACTAGCAGGACGCTTCAGTGGGTCTCTCACTTTCTCTGTTAGAGATGCTGGTGGCTTCTTTTAAGAGTCAGGCTTTGGCTGATTTACTCTGGAGTGCAAGACCAAACCCAGACTTGTCACCCTCCTGAAGTGGAGAACTGCCTCTTTCCTTCCTTTCCTTCCTCATTCCCCAGAGCAACCTGCCCAGCTCATCTCTCTGGGTTGCCCTTTCAGAACGTGACTCAGCTCCAAGCTCTTCCCAGCGCACCTACCTGGAGCAAGTCTATCTTTCTTTTCTCCAAATTCCCATTGAATTTCCTGTCTTCAATGCTTACTGAGTATTTAACAGATTTTCCCTTTAAATCTATTTATTTTTTAAGTACTTATGTATTGGTAAATTCTAGAAAGTAAAAAACAAAAGAACTACGTATGTCTCCTATAATACTCAGTTCAGATTTCTATGAATAGTGTTTCAAAATAGTCTTTAATAAGCTAAAATGGAGTCATGATACAGAAAACAACAGGTTTGGGGTGGTGCCTGTGGCTCAGTGAGTAGGGCGCTGGCCCCATATACTGAAAGTGGCAAGTTTGAACCCAGCCCCAGCCAAACTGCAACAAAAAAAATAGCCAGGCACTGTGGCAGACACCTGTAGTCCCAGCTACTCGGAAGGCTGAGGCAGGAGAATCACCTAAGCCTAAGAGTTGGAGGTTGCTGTGAGCTGTGATGCTACGGCACTCTACCCAGGGTGACATAGTGAGACTGGCTCAAAAAATAAAAATAAAACAACAACAATAATAAAAATAAAAGTAAAATAACAAAAATTAAAAAAAAAGAAAACAACAGGTTTGCAAAACTAAAAATTGAAAGAGATTGGCAATCGCCAGCTCTAAAGATTTATGTATAGTCTAAAGATTACACATAAATTTCTACGTGTCTCGTTTTCAGTGGTGAGCCGAAGGTGGCTGCACACGGCTCTTTCCTATTTAGACAGAGCATGTGGTTTGCACATTGACAGTCCTCACCTGCACACCTCCCTCATTTATTCTACCTGCTGATCTCTGTGAAATTGTACGATAAATGATTATTATTATAGCCACTTTCTCTTCAGATGAGGTTGTATCACATCAACCCTCTCAGTGAGAACAATTAGAAAAGCTGGATAGGCATTTTAAAAATTCAGCTGAAGACCTCAGAGAGCTGGTGAGACAACCACAATGTAAAGAGCTGTGGTCCTGGAGAAAAGGGGAATGTGTTGACTTTAGCCTCAAAGCCGGCAGCACTTTGCTACTCGAGGCACTTGCTGACTTACAAGCAACAAAGGGCAAGGGAATATAAAACTATTCAGGAAATACCAGCTATAACGAGAAGCTGAGGAACGGTTTTGACTTAGAGAAACAAAAACTGGAATTTAGAACTTAGAATTTGCCAGGCTCTGAGGATAACTACGGAGAGAAGCAGGGTGAGACCACTCCTCGTGGCTTGTTCAGCTAAGGTATTAGATGATACCAAGCAGCTCAGAGGCTGAGATGCTGGACAGAGCTTTTGACAATCTTATGGTGCTAGGGAGACAAAGCTGGAATTTGGTGCCTGCCAGGGAAAGCATGGCTTTGGCAAACGTCTCTGGCTTTCAATGGGTAACACTTAAAACCACGCATGCCATTCTAGACTGGATGAAGGTGAGACATTCCTGCTCTAGCTGCCTGATGAAGCAAAGTACAACTACTCTGGATGCAGACAGTGTCTCATTAGCCATGTCCTAGGAGCAAGGGCAATTCGGAAGCAGACTCAGCTTCACACACGCTTCATCCTGCACTGGACTAAGGCGATTTGCTCCAGCTCCAACTGCCTGACAGGTAAAGTCGGACCACTTCAGATGAGGACAACATCAGCAAGAGCCTCTACACATATGATTCTCAATAAATGAAACTCAGCATTATCAGCAATATTATCAGTAATATTGTCAGACTGCAAGGGCATGGGACTAAACAGAGAAAAGCCAAGAGCAAAAAACTAAAAACAGAACCATAGGAAATCCAGAGATAAATAAGTACAGTAGAACCTTGGTAAGTTGACCATGTGAGGTACAGCACCAACTGGTCAACACGCAGAGGCGGTCACCGTAAGGAACTAGGCCTGCTGTACTGGTATGTGCATGGGGCCCATGTCAGGCCTATGAAAATTAGATCAGCTTGAGGAGGTGCTCAGTAGGGGGGAGTGGCCAACGATGGAGGGTCTTCTGTATATGTAGACAAAGACTTTAAAATTATTGTAATTAATATGTTCAATGAAATAGCAAGAAGACAAATATTATCAGAAAATTGAAGTATATTTTAAAAAATCAAATGCAAATCGTATTACCGAAAAAAAAATTGAGAACTTATAGATAGGTTAAATGGAAAATAAAACAAGATGAATAAAAATTAGTGAAATGGAAGTCATGTCAATCGAAAAACTTCAGACTGCGGCATGGAGAGCAACAAAATGGGCAGTAGATACAGTGGAAGTGGAGCATTAGTGGTTAGGAAAGAAAGAATGGAGCAAAAGAATATGTGAAAAGACAAAGACCAAGAATTTTCCCAAACTAAAGAAATTACCATGCTACAACTTGTTTAAGCTCTGTAAGCTTGACCAAGATAAGTACAAGATAAGAATTTTTTAAAACTACATGCCTCGGAACACAATAATGAAACTGCTAAAAACCAAAAGCAAAGATAAGTGAAAATGCAGCTGGCTGGCTGGAGGCAGGGGAGTGAGAATGTAGAAAGACGTAGTACCTGCAGAGAAGCAGAGCGGACAGCAAATTTCCACAAAAATAAAGGAAGTCAGAACAAAAAGGAAGACATTTTTAAAGCACTAAAAGAAAACAACTGTCAACATAGAATTCCATATCAAGTGAAAATATCAACTGAAAATGAAAGTCCAAAAAGTCATTTCCAGATCCTCCTCGCCAAAAAATCTAAAATAATTTATCAGCAGAAAATCTGCACTAAAAGAAATCTTAAGGGAATAGTCAGGACTCGGGGGTGAGGTGGGGGGGTGGGGCAGCTGATAAAAACACAAGAATCAAGAAATCATAAAAAGGACATAAAGATATAAATATATGGATAAATCAAAATATCATCCACACAAAACAATATCTTATGGGGTTTAGAATATTAATTGAAGTAAAAGTGTGTGAGGATTATATAAAAGTTATGGGATGGAATGCAATTAAAATTTTCTGAGAGTTTTGCATTAAGCAGAAGTTGGTAAAGATGCTAGTTTTTATTGTACTTGAGCAAATAAAGGAGAATTCATAATATAGTCTCTACTTTAACCCCTGAAAGAACAATGAAATTATATGTAACCAACAATTAATAATAATGAATAACAATGACGTAGTCCAAGATACCATATTTATCCAAAAAGAGGCAACAAAGAAGAGAGGAAGGAATATAAAACCTAAGAACAAGAAGAAAAGCAGACGAGATGGTAGATACAAACACACAGGTCCAAGTTTCATTATATTTATTCAGACTAAATGTCCCTATCAACAGACCGAGATAGTGAGATTGAACAAAAATTCAAAACCTAATCATATTCTGCTTACAAAAGACAAAACTATAAGTTTATAGATAATGTGAAAGTACATACTGCTAAAAATGTACCATCCACAGAAGAAAAATGACATAGCTAGGCTAACTCAGAAAAGGCAGATTTTTAAAGCCCAAGTGAGTAATAAAGTGTTTCATAATGTCACATAAAATAATACATCAGCATAGAGCATAATTCTAAATTTGTACGAACTCGAATTCATACATAGAACTACACTGCATGATTAACGTATTTAATCATAGAACTACACTAATCTTTTTCTTTTTCTTGCAGTTTTTGGTTGGGTCTGGGTTTGAGCCCACCTACTCCTTTGAGCTTCAGGTGCCACCCAGAACTACACTAATCTTTAACCATAGACATTGCCTGACCCTGCTCCCAACAACTGTTGAATATGCTTTCTTCTTTAAGTGCACATGGAATACTTACCAACACATTTTGAGCCATAAAACAAATATCAATGCATTTTAAAGACTTGATGTCATCCATAATATGTGCTCTGACCACAGTGAAATTAACCTAGATGTTATTTTTTTTAAAACATAGAAAATTCTCAAATGTTTGGATATTAAGCAGTGTACTTTTAAACATATATGTCAGAGGAAAACTTTAGAATAAAAATTAGAAAATATTTTGAACTTAAAGTATAATATAGTAAATATTTTGAGATGCAGCTAAAACCATGATACGTGAAAAGACTGACAACCATGAGGGCACTTATTAAAAAGCAGACAACTGGAAATTGATACGTTCACTTTAAGTACTTAGAAAAATCAAATCCAAACTAGGAAGGACACAAAATAATAAAGATGACAGAAATCAGTGAGATAAAATATACAATAAAAAGGATCAACAAAGCCAAAAGAGAGTTCCTCGAAAAGATTAATATAATTGGTAAATTCTGGCAAGAATAGAAATTCTGGCAAGAAAAGAAAGTATCCAAGCAAGGATTAATCAGCAGACCTTGGTCGCTCAAACCCAGCACATTTCTAAGAAAGCCCTGTGTTCAGGATTGGCCTTGGCTGTCTCCTAGAAGGTGAGCTCAGAGTCCATGGAATATTCTGCCTGAGTATCTTGTGTCACCTGTTATCACTGTAGTTTACACTAACAAGATGATTTATAGTGGACACTTGCTTTTGAACTGGGGTCTAGGATAAGACCGAGTATCTGAAGTGAGTCACGTAGTGCGGCAGGTTTACGTGACAGACCTCCAGTAAAAAACCTGGATCATGAGGCTCAGGTGAGTTCGGCACTTTGGATGAATTCTCACATTTAGTTGCATCAGAGTGACTCCCCGGGGTGAGAACTCCTGGAAGCTTGCCCCCCTCATTTCTCTTCGACTTCACCCCACGTGCTTTATAGTTTTGCTGCTGATTTTAACCTGTATACTCTCATTATAAGTCATAACCATGAGTGCAGCTTTTCTGAGTTCTACACATACAAATCCTTCATGTGAATCCTTGAATCTGAGCATGTCTTGGGGTCCCACAACACTTACATTTCACAAATTACTAACGTCAAAAGTAAAAGGGGAATGAGTTATCTGGCAATTTTAAATATAATAAGCTCAAGTTAATATATTTAACACTTAGAATAATAAAATTAATAGGAAAACACAACTGAATAAAACTAACAAAGTAAAATACATGAACAGCCATGTATCTATGAAAGAAATTATATGCATAATTAAAAACCTGTTTGCAAAGCAAAGCAATTTCCACACGTTTACGGCGAACAACTGCCAGACCCATATTGCTTCAGAGCTGAATTTTATCAATCACGTAAGAACACCATCTGATACAAACTCTTCCAGAGAATCAAAAACAGAGGAAACATTCTCAATGCATGACACTAAAGCATAAAAAGATCTTAGAAAAGGAAGAATTACAGATTAATCTCTCTCATAAGTACAGATAAAAATAACAAAAATGATTAAGTTCAAATGGATGATTCGAAAAAGTTGAGTATGTCACATTAAAGCGAATGTATTCAGGAATCCAAGCTGGGTTTAACGTTAAAAATAACTGATGTCTAATTTGAAAGGGTGAAAACAGTAATGGGAAAATTGTGTCTTCTCAAGAGATACAGAGGAAAACAGTGGATAAAGTTAAGCACATATTTATAATAAACACTTTAAATGAAGAGAAGGAAAATTTCCTTAATCTTACAAAGAAGTATATATAGAAAACCTACTGATAATATAATATTAATGATGAGAAATTGAAAGTTTTCTCTCTGACGCTAGAAATGAGACAAGAATACTTGTTGCTCTCATGTCTATTTTAACAATATACTAGAGGATTGGCCTGGGCAATTAATATTATATTATTATATATAATATATATTACTATATATATTATGTATATTATATATTATTATAAAATTAATATTATTCCATTAATATGGAATTAACACCGTCCTTATTCATACTAGACATTCTATTACACATGAAAGTATCAGATAGACACTGCAAACAAATTATAGTATTAGTAAGTAATACTTACTAATTTAGGTATCAACTGGGAAATGATTTTGTAAAAAAAACTTATCATGTACAATTCTATAATAATAACTCTTCAGGAATAAATGCAACCAAAGATTTTCAAGATCTTCTGTAAACTCCGCAAAACTTCACTGCAATAAATTAAAGACACTTAAAAAGGAAAATATACAATGTTTATGAGTTAGAAAATTCGTTATATAAAGATGCAAACTCTCCCATAACTATTTTATAGATGTGATGTAATTTACATTTTTTAAATGACAAGAGTTTCCTTTGGGAGAAATTAACAAGCTGATTCAAAATGTGTACGGAGGTGCAGAGTCAAGAATAATGAAATTGGATGGATGAAAAATAAAATTAGAGGATTTACATTTCCAGATATCCAGACTCGCTGCAGAGCTGCAGTGATTAAGAGAATGTGATACTTACACATTAACAGACGTACAAAAAACAAAATTGAGGATGCCCAACCCTTGATACTATAGTGCAGTGAAGAAAGGGGGCTCTTAGTAAATATTGCCAGGCTAAGTGGATATCTGTATTTAAAAAAAGAGGTACTGTATTTTGCTGTGTATAAAACCACTCTTTTGCCCAAATTTTTGAGGGGAAAATAAAGACATGCATTATAAACACATAGTACTAATTCCACAGATATGCAAGTGTTTTTAATTCTTTTATTTCTGCGTTTGCATTCAAAGTGCAACTTTAGAAAGCAATAATGATATCCATAGGCAAAATAACATTAGCCCGGAAGACAGTAATTGATTTTGTCAAACGTAGGACAGACTTGTAACAAAATAAAATTAACAAAACATTAACCAAAACATTTTTGGCCAAGGAAGAGTGACATATTTCTCTCCATATGCTTTAGATGGGAGCTAGCAATCTAGCTGGTATTTTTACAAAAATCCTTTATAATACAAAAAAATAAACACCTAAATATAAACAAATAAAAATTTGAATTAAAACTTTAAGACAATTTTCTTTTCCTGAACGTTTGGGCCCAATATGTGGGTGTCCATTAATCGTGGGAGGACAATATACACGGCAAATATGTCAAATCCTGCTGTCTATTTCACATCAAAACTAAGAATGAATTTCAGGTGGACTGCAGGTCTGTCTGTAGAATGTAAAATAATAGTTATCTGGGAGAGGACGTAATAGAATATTTTCGTGACCTAGGAGTAGACAAAGTTCTCTTACAAGAGGATAAAAAAGCCACCCACCTTAAAGGAAAAGTGACTGATAAGTTAGACTTTCAAAATTGAGACGAAAAGAACAAACCAACAGTGGGAGAAGATTCTACGGTCTGTATGCAACACGGAGCGAGTGTTTAGAACAGTGGTTCTCAACCTGTGGCTCGCGACCCCTTTGGAACAATGAAAATACATCCTGCATATCAGGCATTTACATTACGATTCATAACAGTAGCAAATTTACAGTTATGAAGTAGCAATGAAAATAATTTTATGGTTGGGGGTCCCCACGACATGAGGAACTATATTAAAGGGTCGTGGCATTAAGAAGGTTGAGAATCACTGGGTTAGAATATACAATCAAATTCCACAAGTCAGTAAGGAGATAGGCAACCTCACAGCATAACATACAAGAAAGTTTACAAAAGAACAAGTCCAAACAGACCATACGCATAAAAATATCAACCTTATTAGTCATTAGAGATACACAAATTAAGACTGCAATGTGATATGTCTACATATACCAGCATGGCTGAAACTAAAAAGCCTAAAAACGCTAAGAGTTAATAACGACATAAAATCATGGATACGCTAATACATGGAATAGAAGTGTGCAACCATATTTGAAAACTGTTTAGTGAGCTCTACTCAAGTGTGCTTTATATGCATATAAGAATATGCATTTAGGGTGGTGCCTGTGGCTCAGAGGAGTAGGGCACTGGCCCCATATGCCAGAGGTGGCAGGTTCAAACCCAGCCCGGAACAAAAACTGAAAAAAAAAAAAATGCATTCAGCTGCTATGCGTGTAAAGAAATGTAGGCCTGGCGCCTGTGGCTCAAGTGACTAAGACACCAGCCACATATACCTAAGTTGGCGGGTTCAAATCCAGCTCGGGCCTGCCAAACAACAATGATGGCTGCAACCAAAAAATAGCTGGGCGTTGTGGCGGGCGCCTGTAGTCCCAGCTACTTGGGAGGCGGAGGCAGGAGACTCACTTGAGCCCAGGAGTTGGAGGTTGTTGTGAGCTGTGATGCCATGGCACTTCACCCAGGGAGATAGCTTGAGGCTCTGTCTCAAAAAAAAAAAAAAAGAAAAGAAAAGAAAATGTATATAAATTATAGTTTAGCCACCACTAGCTGCAGAAGCACATACCCCATGAAGGCCGTATATATAAGCGTGTCTACAGCAGCACCCTTAGTCGCTAAAAATTAGAAGCCACATAATGTCTCCCAACAGTAAAATGGAAAAATAAATCATAGCATATTTATACAATGAGATATTTTACGTCAGTTAAAGTTAAACAAACTCCTACTATAGGCAAAAACATGGATGGCGCTTACGGATGCAACACAATTTTGAATGAAAAAAGACATAAAAAGACCCCTATTATGGGATATCTTTATTCAAGTTGAAAAAAGACGGTCCATACTAGAAGCCTAGAAACTGGTTGCCTTAGGGAAGAGGCGAGTTTTGACTTGAAGAAGATACAAAGGGGATTTGGGGGGTGTTGGGCACATTTTAGTTACTGACCTACTGAGCTGTAGGTCCACTGCCCTACACAGCTGTAGGGCAGTGGACCTACAGCTGTGCTCACTTTGTGAAAATTCATTGAGTGGTACATGCATAATTAATGTACTTTTCCCTGTGCTATTTTTCGATAAAAAGTGTATCAAAAAGACAATAATAACTTTGGTTTTGGATAAGGGTTAGCCATTTAAATCTCTATGCTTTTGAATTTCTATAGTACTTAAAGGAAAAATGGCATCATTGTCTGGGAGGGATATGGCAAAGCAGTTGCTCTCTGTAGCACGACAGAAACAGTCCAGATACTGGGGGGTTGCCTTCCACCATCGGCACCACGTGAGGCTTAATTCTAAAAACATCTGCTGGTTCATGTCTTAATGTCTTAACCAGGTTGATGCAGGTTGCAGTTTTTAAAAAACTCTTCCATTCTTTCCCCTTGAGATGAAAGTCAGCTAACGATGGGTGAAACTATTTTCCTTCTGATCACTGATGAACCCAGGCATGATCATTCTAAGGCTGCATGGAAGGCAGTTGGTTATATTCTGTACTTGGGGCAGAGGTAGACGGCAAACCCACCCTAACTGATGTTTAATGAGCCAGCCTCTAATGAAAGCCACACCTCCCTGGGAGGGAATGACGGAAGGAGACAATTCATTAGGCCGTGCTCCTCAGATCCTGTTGAGCTTGCTGTGACACGCACCCCAGTTGAAGCTTCTCCATGGTTCGTGGGAACTACCGCATAGTCTACCAAATGTTTTCCTTTTTGCCTGCTGTTAGTTGGAGTTAGATTCTGATACTTGCGACCAAAGAGCCCTGGTTGATGTGCCCTGTTGTCACTTCACAGCCTACAGACCCCTGGATTTTGCATAAGGAGTGCCTAGCTGGGAAGCAAAGTTTCAGAGAAAAAGGTAGTGTGTCCCTGCATCTGAAGGGGAGGGCAGGCACAGTGGAGCTAATGTCACCCTTGCCTCACACAACAAAAGAATACGATTCGTCTATTGAATTTCTTTTAGACTATACTGTTCCTTCTGCACCAAACAGAATGTCATGCCACTACAGACCAGAAGATCAGCTCCAGAAAGAGGGGAATTTTGTCTGCTTTGCTCCTTGCATCTCAAAGTACCCAGGAGGATGCCTGGTTTATTAGTAGACAGTTAATGCTCAATAATTTTGTCAAATGAACTTATCGACTCTCATCATTATCCTCGTTGGATAGGTAAATCGGAGGATTAGGGAACTTGCCTGCAGCTAAGAACTGAGGAAGCAAGGATGTGGTTCAGGTTATCAGATTCTAAAGACAGCAATTGTAACCACTGTGCTATTGAGAAGTTATAGGGCAAGCAAAAATAGGCTGAAAGTAGGTAAGGTCTTGGTGAAACATTGTATGTAAAAGGGCCTCACGGACCCAAACTTGCCATGGTTTTACAGCTGGTCCTTTCTCTTCACAACAGGGAGAAGGGGCGGCAGGCGTGCCCCTCAATACCTACGTGTTCACACGGGGTACAATGAATGACTAAAGAGAAAATTGTCGATCTTACTGATTTTACTTACTTAGGAATCTTTTCTTATTCAGAATAATTACAAAATAGAGATTATTGTGGTTTTAACTGATAACTAAATTGTAGACATCAAGGGAGGAAAGAAACGTAGACACATTCCAGTTCCTAAGTGACCATTTCCTTTGAATATGTGTCCACTGTGCCTGAATCATATAGATCAGTGGTAATTTCACGCTCCCAAGTGACCCTTCCCCACCTTCAGTTACGAAGTTGTGTAATCCTCTTTGCAGCAACAACCAAAAAGGATGTCAACAAATCTCATCAAAACACTATCAATAATGTCGTGTCTGAAGGGATCTGGCGCCCAAGAATTTCATGCGTTGAAATGGACGTGTCACAAGGAAAAGGAACTATAACAGCTTCATACAGAGAATGGCTCTCTAGGAATGTTTCAGGGAATTTGTGAAGTCAAGTGAATATCAAACTTTGCTATTAGAAACCATTGCTATTGTTCTTTTTTTATACTGAGCTCTCTCAGATGTAAGTGATAGAGACTTAGTAAACAAAAATGGTAATTTTTTTGTTCACATAGCTGAAAAGTCTAGGGTTATCTCACTTCAGGCAAGAATGCACCCCAGTGTTCACATGATGCCCCATCTCCTGGTTCTGCTTTCTTGTGCCCTGGCTCCATTCTCAAGCCACTCCTCCCAAAGCCCAGAGCTTACATCATCCCTATACTTCAGCTGTCCCCAACCTTTTTGGCACCAGGGACTGGCTGTACAGAAGACAATTTTTCATGGACCAGCAGGGCGCAAGGGGAATGGTTTTGATACCAGCGTGGAAGCAATTGATGTATTATGGTCTCTGTGCAAACCTCTCTGCTGCTGATTATCTATATTTGCAGCCCCTCCTGAGCACCAGCATGACAAACACAGGTCACTCAGATCATCAGGCGTTAGAGTCTCACCAGGAGCATGTAATCTAGACCCCTCATGTGTGCAGTCTGCAGGAGGGCTGGAACTTCTACAAGAGTCTAATGCTGCTGTTGATCTTGACAGGAGGTGGAGCTCAGGCAGAGATGTGAGTGTAGGGGAACGGCTGTAAACACAGACAAAGCTTCACTCACTTGTCCGCCACTCATCCCTGCTCACCTGCTGCTGTGCAGCCTGGTTCCCTACAGGCCACACATTGGAGCCAGTCTGCAGCCCACCGGTTGGGACCACAGCTACAGCTGACACTTTCTGTTCTGATGAAAGCTCAGGACTGTAGAACCATTGGCTGAGAGTGAGTAACATGACCACAGAGACAGTGACTAGACCGGTGAACGTGGCTACCTGCTCTAAGAACCCAGCCTGCTAAAACGTGGACGTGTATTTGACATCTCGGATGATGCAAAGGTTTGTAAATTTGATTTGGATTATTATATGTCATCTGAGGAAGCTAATCTATGTGACGTATTTCAAAATGAGACTCTTCTTGGTCACAACCAGCCATCGTTTTGCTGTTCCAGATCAGGTTGGTTCCTTTCACATGGGAAGTAGCCTCGGCTTCTACAAACTGCTGTTTCTCCTCTTCCAGAAATGAGTGAGAGGTGACCGGTGACTGTAGAGTCTTGATGACCAGAGACAACAATAAGACAAGAGTGGTGAGGCTGGATGAGTGGCTTGCAGGTGAGTGCTCTGTATCTGGCACCCCAACTGGTATCTAATTACTTATTAATAAATCTTTGGCTGATTTATTAATAAATCTAGGCTGATAGTGTAGGGTTAATAATAGAGGCTGAGGAATAGACAGTATGCATGTACCTCTAGGATCTAAGATAAATTACTTAGCAAATCTATAAAATGAAGATATTAGTAATGCTTCCGCTGCTAGGTGCACTAGCTGGTGGCTAGAGTACCTGCCAATTTTACCCCCTCCGGCCAATATTCACCTTCACGACCTACACCATCTCCCTGACTGTTTTCTCAAAATGAAGATATTTCCCCTTCCAACTCCTTTCCTTGTCTTCTTAGCATACCTCCATGTTATTTGATAACTTCTCAGGTAACCCTGAGACCAAATCCCTACCCTTCTACTTATTAGCTGGGTGGTCCTAAGCAAGATGGACTCTCCCCATCTGTAAAATGGGTTCATTTACACTACCTCACTAGGATGTAACGTAGCTTAAATTAGATCCTATCTACGAGGCATCTAGAATGTACCAGATGTCAAATAAATTTTATTTTTATTTATTGATTACTTGCAGGCTACATGCCAGTCTTAGTTTTAAACATTTTGCAAGTTTTAATAAATTTGGTCCTATGATTTAGGATAAGCTTTTCATTATCCTCATTTCACAGACAAGAAAAGGGAACTCTGAAATGTTGCCTAAGCTTACCCTACTAGCGCAAGATCAGAGAGAGAATTAAATGTAGGTGGTCTGGCCCAGGCTCCATTATCTCTATCCCTTACCATAAAAAGATGAAATTATGATCAGAATTGAGTGGAGAATGAGATGCCAAGTCCCCTCTGCTTAGCAGGCTTAGGTCCATTCTTCTACTCATTGGTTTATTTGTGCATGCAGAGACTTGATTATGAACAAAAACAATGTTTTGTCTAAGAGTTTACATTCCCTTTTGCTCCAAGCAGTAGAGATGCGGAAATAATCTTGTGTTGTAATTCTGATCACACGATCTCAGTGGGGTCTCAGAGCTGCCCAACAAAGGAGGCAGCATCACCGCCCACCCCCACCCCGTATCACTCAGCCACGATGTGGCTTATGCAAGATCTGAACCCAGGATTCTCTGCCCTCTTTTTGTGTCCTCCCACGTCTGTGATGGCCCCGTGTTTTATGAAGCCTTTGCAAATCCTTAGCTAAATAAAATTCCTGCTTATTTTTTCCAGCCCACAGTGATTGAACATTTACCACTGTCTGGGCAGAAACTGTGTAAATCTTGAGTGAGAGACCACTTTTCACCTCTTGTACCCAACTTTGAGACCTTACCTAGATCACATCATCTTGGCATAATTTCACCAGCCTTGCCCTGATGGGATGAACTGATTTGACTCTAGAATCATAATCAATGCCATCAATCATCCCTGTTGCAGAAGTTCAAATAAGATCCACGTTTTCAAGTTCCTGTAAAACAAGCAATACGATGATAAATAAGAATAAAATGAGTCAAAGGGTTTTAGATTTGTTTTTCTAGTGGTGGCAATTTTGTGGCAATCATATACATTACTGCAAGATGGGTGAAGAAAACCATGGCTAATGTCTTAGTCCATCCAGATCTGTAACAAAATCCCACAGACTGAACCATTTATAACCAACAGAAATGCACTGCTCACAATTCTAAAGGTGGGGAAGTCCAAGGTCAAGACGCAGGCAGCTCCGGTGTCTGGAGAGGGCTCCCTGCTTTCAATACGGCCCCTTGTAGCTACATCACATGGAGGTGAAGGTGGAAGGGTAAACGTCAGAAGCCCTGTGGATGCCTCTTTTATAAGAGCAGTAACCCTACGTATGGAGAAACCTTCGTGATCTACACCCTCTAAAGGATCCACTCTTAATCCTATTGCATTGGGGATTATGCTTCCATATGAATTTTGGAGGGACATAAACATTTGAAACATAGCAAGTAACTTCACAAAGCCTGGACCACACATGGTCCTCTATCATCCCACACTGTAGGTAACTTACTAGGTTTGAGGAAATAAAAATTTTCATGGATTTAAGGAGGAATGTAGCTTAATATCAGATTAAGAAGTTATAATTAAGACTGGGCATGGTGGCTCACACCTGTGATACTAGCACCCTGGGAGGCTAAGGCAGGTGGATTGCCTGAGCTCACGAGTTTGAAACCAGTTTGAGCCAGGAAAGACCTCATCTCTAAAAATAGCTGGGAGTTGTGGTGGGCACCTGTAGTCCTAGCTACTCAGGAGGGTGAGACAAGAGGAGTATTTGTGTCCAAGAGTTTGAGGTTGCTGTGAGCTGTGACTCCACGGCACTCTACTGAGGGCAACAAAGTGAGACTTAGTCTCGAAAAAAAAAAAAAGAAGTTACAATTTATACCTAGAGTTAGAAGATAAATATTGTGCCAATCAAATTTGAAAGTGCTCTTTTTTCCCCTGCTTTTTATTTTGTATTTGTATGTTTTAGTCCACTTGGACATATAGCGTATAAATTTCAGGAAGATAATCAATAAAAGTTTGCCAGATCAAATGCTTAGCATTTACTAACTTCCCCCGTGATCTCATGTTACATTATTCTAAAGTTTCTCCTTATTGTAATCTGGGCTCTGTTCTCTGGGGTGACCCCTCTGGATAAGAACACCATCAAGAATACGCTGCATCTCAGCCATCTCCCGCCTACAGACCCTACTGATTAATCCTGATTGAGTCTGCAGAAAGCACACAAATATAAGCTATTCATTTATTTCAAATCGGTGGAGGCCGTGGGGGAAGTTATCACATATAATCTAGTGTTAGTCTATCCACTGCATCATAAAAATTAATTTGTCTAATTAATGACATTAGTACTTTTATACATGCATAATTCATATTAATTGATAGGTCTGCCTAAAAAGAATACCTTTTGGAAGAAAAATGATCCCATTAGCACAAGTTTAATCCAAATCAGGGCTGACAAAGCATGGAGCCTTCAAGGCGTATCTTCAGCTTTGTTAATTGTCATAAGCATTCTAAATTGATTATTCTTACATTAGCATGAGACGTTTCATTCATCAATGCTTTGCTGTAAAGGAAATTTGTCTAATGGATTTGGGTAGCTCAACTAAATAAGTAGTATTTTTTTTTCCTAGGGTAGCTTGAGGGGCATTTGAAGCATATTAATTCACCAATACTGGAGGGAAGAAAAATTAGCAGTGGAAATATATAGAAATATCATACAAAATTAGATTTCTGACACTGAATAATTTTTGTGATATCTGTTCCAATGGTAATTGAGTGAGCACGCCTCAACTTTTATTGCTTTTCTGTTTTGTAAGCTCCATGATAAACAGCTAAATGTTAATATTTCTTATGAGTTATGTCCCTGCACCTGGTAGGGCCACAGGGGTAGAAAGTGGCGGGTGAATGAGATGAATGTGCATTTTCAGGGCTGCGAGGAGGCATCGGACGACACAGGGACTGGCCATCGTCCCAGGCACTCTGGGCTTCTGGGAAGACCACTCCGGCAGGCACACTGGTCTGGCTAAGTCATCACAAGATAATAAACACCGATGTCACTGTGCCCCTCTTCAGACAGACTAGAGACTTGAATCCGGAAGATTGGAGGTCAGCCTCTTCGGTTTTTAAGAGTTACTGAAAAATTCTTTCCAATAGCCAAAACCAAAATTATTGGTTAGTGGCCAAAGAGTTACACAAAACTGACTTGGGATCCTTTGGTCAGGGGGACCACAAAGTTTAAGAAGGAGCTGTCATGAGGTTTGCAGTCGCCTCTCTTCTCTGTTTTGTGTAGACAACTTCTAGGCCATGAGTGTTCGGCACTGCTCAGAAGTTCAGCGGTCCGGGTGCAGCTGTATCGGTGCCATTAGGACCTTGGTCAGCCTGGGACGTGGTCCACCGTGGTCTCTTTCTTGCAATACCAGAACAGACCAGAAGGGTTTCCAATACTTCAGACTATCATAGGCCCTGGAGCCAGCAGACAAGCACTGATCATTCAGCCCTGGCAAAGCTAATCAGGAACAGTATGGCCTTGGTCAAGTTGCTTCATGCCTTTGACCTTCAGTTTCTTCCCAGATGAGTGTGAGGATCACAGCAGTGGGGTTGCAGTGTGATGCCATGAGTGGTCATGTGACCAGGACTGACCACTCATGGCATCAACCCCAGGGACATGTCACTGGGATGCACGTGACAATGCCTCAGTAAGCCGAATCAAGCAACATCAGCCAGTGCTTGGCTGACCTACATGGAGGCTTTCTTATGTTTTTACTCTTTGGGGATTATTAAGGGTAAGTGGCATTTTTTCACAAATCCCAATTTCCCTTCAGTTTCAGAGTGGACACTTGTTCACTCGGCACTCATGGAAATCAAGAAAAACGTGCTAACAGTCTTCCTTCCAGAACGCTCCCTCAGCAACTGTGCAAGTTTGTGTACAAGGTCAGGTCATTAGCTGCATCCTAGAAAAAATGGCCAAGCATCTCTCTGGTCACCTTCCAAGGCCTCCCCTAGTAGAGCTGGGTGCCGAGCCAGAACCTAGCCCACCCTTCAAAGCACTTCTTTGCAAACTCCATTATCAGATTTCATATGATGATAACTCTGATGGCATCCCAGAAAAACGGTTCCAAAATTCCTTCTCAGGGTGGACTAGGCGCTGGCCTTGGTGCCCTTGGAAGGTGACTGTGTGATATTCAGCAATGAGGCATGCAGCAATTTTTCATGGACTTAAGGGTCTGACCTCATGTTACTTACGTCAAAGCTTCTGTCCTCCGGTCAAAGCCAGGTTGGTGGAGCAGATGAAGTTCAGGTTTTAGATTTAGGTAAACCTGAGCTGGAGACTTCTCATATTCATCCATTTATCCAGTCATGTGTTCAGTAGATCCTGAGTTAGTGCCCACTGTGTATTCAGCAGTGCTCCAGCTTCAGGGAATACCCACCAGGACACAGGTGCACAAGAATCACGTCCTCAAAGACTTGGTTTTCCAGTCAAGCTGACTGACAATCTACTAGTATGTACACAAGAAAGAAAATTTCAGAGAGAAGTGCTGAGAAGGGAAATGAGCGGAGTAGAGTGGGACGGAGCCGCTGATCTGTGGGAGAGGGCTGGGGGTTACTGTGGCAAGGAGACACAGGGAAGGACTCTGATGTGAAACCACAACCACCAACAGGGGCCATTCTCCAGCAGAGGGAACACTAGGTGAAAAGACTCTGAAGCAGGGAGGACATCAACATGTTTGAGACACAGAAAGGAGAGTGACTTGGGTACCGTCATCAGAGGAGGAAAGACAGGAGTAGAGTTTCTGAATAGCCTCTCTCTGCCCTTCACTGAGTTTTCCTGGGGACAAATTTCATGATCTTCCCCACACCTGACATCCTCTTCTGCAAGATGGAAGTAACCATGGTTGTTTTCCACGAGGTCTTATTGGTGATTACATTTCAAGATTATTGATAAATCTAGACTCATAAAATGTTGTTTTCTGTGTGTTTCCCGTCTTTGAGTACCATGTTGAAATAGTCCTGTTCAATTGAATGGCCCTGACCTAGCTCATCTGGGGGCTTTCGCACAACCCAGTAGACAGCTACCTACTTCTTCCCACCGCGAGAAATCTTCATCTTGTTGGTGACTGTGCATCTTACCCAACAGGACTGTGTTTGGATAAGCCTCAGGGACCACTTCCAATGCAGGGCTATTGTGTTCCCCTCTCTGGACATGGCTGCAGGTGGTTCACCTTCCAACATCTTGGAGTCCACCGGCTGTGCTTCTGGCCTGTTTGCAGAGTAAACTCTCCCCAGTCCACAAGTATCTCTAGATGGGCTCCCTTCAGAGCTGGAACCATTTCTTCTGCAGGCCTTCATCTCCTTATTCCAGAGCTATTAATTTTTCACCTCTATTTTCAACCCATCCACCAGCTCTCTGTAAAAGCCACACTTTTCAACAGAAAGGAAACACTTCCTAAAGTTGTTCATGTTGGTTTCCAGTAGACAGAATTTGCAAAAGATAGACATATTACATACCCCACAACTAAAATATACCAGATGTGTGGCTTTATTCTGGTTTTTAACATATAATATTCCTGTTTCCTAAATGTAACCTAATATTGCTTTCAACATGGAATGTGATACTCTAATTAGAGCCAAACATAAACCAGACCGGTGGCCAAATATCTATTTATACATAGCCTAATGGAAGTGGTGAGGATGGATGATCTGGGTTAGATAATCCACATGTGAAGAAACAAGCTTTGTAGGAATGGATTTAATAGCTATTGGGAGAATGCTTACAATCATTGGTTATTGTTGAAAAGAAATGCCACATGTCATTATTGACATTTACAATTTGAATTAACTCTATCCCTGAGTTCAATATGTTGTATTTTTCTCTTTTTCGTTTTTTCTTTTTTCTGGAAGCCATAGCACTGAGAGGCTTTCACAGTTATTTAAGGAAATGTTATTAAGACCTATAATGCTAGGATGTACTAATAGTTTAATGGACAAAGAATACGGGTCATTTTTCACGCTAAAACGCAGCTCTGAAATGAGATACTTTGTCCGTTTCCTACAGAGCCAGAGCAGCCAAATGCTCGGTGTCCTCAAAGCTGTTGGTTCCTTCCAGGTTTCCTGTGGTTTTCAGTCTCCGTGCCACCCGGTCTCTTCCTTTCCGCTGTTACTTCTGAGGAAGAGCTTGGAACAGAAAGAGTTCTGGAAGAGTCTGAGCAGCATATCTGAATTCTGGGAGGCAGGACTCTGAAGCTCAGAAGGAAACATCAGCTCTCGTCCGAGGCAGCTCTGTGTTAGGAGCTTCTCATGGATCTGAGGACATCTCTAGACATCACTAGGGGCATCCTGCACCTGCTGTTTCCTTCTACAAGGTATTTAATAAAACAAAAATATCCATTATTATTGGAGCCATCTCTTATCTTCTCCAAGTAGAAAAGTCTGCTGGGGATGTACGTTCTGCTTCTCCTGACCAGTGACACTCCTACCTCACCCACTGAGACATCATAGGAAATATGACCTTTTCCTGAGACAAACATAATTTGGAATGTGTGGGGACGTTGTCAAAGACCATTTAATCTTGTGAGTTTATAAACATGTCATACATATTTTTTAACCATGTGGAACTATACACACAGCCACACATCATATAACGGTGTTTGCTCAGCTACGTACCGCACAGTGGGGGTCATGCAGTCAGCTAAGGTTAACTTGTTATTGAAGAAAGACAATGTTTTTCATAAATTTAGCATAGCCTAGGTGGACGGTGTTTGTGAATCTGCAGTGGTGCAGAGTGACGCCCTGGGTTTCACGTTTGCTCCCCTCTCACCCAGAGCCACTTCCAGTCCTGAAAGCCTCATCGCAGTGAGTGCTCTAAACACGTGTACCATTTTTAAATTCTCTTATGCAGCGTTTTTACTGTGCCTTTTTATGTTTAGATACACAAATACCTGCCACTGTGTTACAGTCGCCTACATTAGTCAGTCCGGTTTCACGTCTTACGGGATTATAGCCCAGGAGCAGGAGCTGCAGCAGACGGCCTGGGGCTGTAGGGGGCAGCACCATCTAGGTTCAGTCAGGCTCATTGCGGTGCACTCCTCTGGACGTATTCCCCATCCCCAAGTGTCCCAACACTGTGCGTGCAGGTCTGTGCACACACATACCAGGTCATGTATACCATATACTTAGATACATCACTCAGTCGTAATCTGTGGAATTTTAAATTCAAGATTAGGAAGCCAGACTGAAGGCTGAGGACTCATTCTTGGGGATTAGCAGGGTTTGGGGACAGTGTACCACTACCTGCAGGTGGTTAAAGGTGGCAGCACTGACAGCAAGGGTGTGGGCTCACCTGTGACATTTGTGGGGTAAAGGAGGCCCATCCACTGCATGTCTAAATACTTCAAATCACAGATAGAGCTAGGAAGCCTTTAAATGTGGTCTATCCTTGACAAATACGCCTTACAAATCCTCACAGACGCCCAGTGCCAGGTGGCTCTTCCCCGAGGGTGAACCTCTAGCTCTGCCTGCCTTCTCCCCCACAGCCTGCCTTCTCCCCCCGCTGCCTGCCTTCTCCCCTGTTGCCTGCCTTCTCCCCGCTGCCTGCCTTCTCCCCCCGCTGCCTGCCTTCTCCCCCGCGGCCTGCCTTCTCCCCTCTGCCTGCCTTCTCCCCGCTGCCTGCCTTCTCCCCCACTACCTGCCTTCTCCCCGCGGCCTGCCTTCTCCCCTCTGCCTGCATTCTCCCCCGCTGCCTGCCTTCTCCCCCCGCTGCCTGCCTTCTCCCGCTGCCAAATTTCTCCTACATTGCCAGGAGGCTCTGGCTTGTGAGCGTGCACATTGTGGCCTGCATGTGGAATCTGTTCCTTCCCCCTCTAAGGGCCACCTCTTGGCTGCCCCTCAGGTCTGGGGGTGGGCTTACCTGGTGGTGACATTCACCATCAAAAAAGCAAAGCCCAGAAGACAGGCCTGAGACTGATGGTCAGTGATTGTCAGGGCCCTGGCTATACGCTTGAACGTGATCCAGAGAAAAGGCAGGGCTTTGGGCGGGTGTTGGAGATACTGTGCCCAGAGGAGGGACAGTCTGAAGTATGAGACCCAGGGACAAAGGTGATATGTATTTCAAGTCTCTCTGCATGGTGAAACCCATTAGCTGCGTGTTTTAACCTGAAAAGCTCCCCACAAATGGGTGATATTAAAAATCAGGGATGAATTTATCAAATTTGCTAGCAAACAAGTTATTTTTCATTGTTCTTCTTTCCAATAGACCTAACCAGTATAGCTGCGGATTTTTTTTTTCTGTAGGAGGGGATGAGACCTGACTTTTGGAAAGAATGATAGAGGATGGAACAAATAGAACAGAAGACATTCCGGCACAGTTTCGGAGTGTGTAGCAGAAGCCCTAAAAAGTCTGTACTCTACGTAGTACTGGTCAGAGAAAAGTGTTCAAAGGCTTTGGAAAAGGCAGCCTTAATTTTAACTCGGCAAAAAATGCCACCATGCCTCAATCCAGGTCTTCATCTTGGACACAGTGGCTACGTGTTGTTGGACGGAGCCCCTGTTCTTTCACTGAACTGGTCGAACGGCGGTCACACACATGCTGTGCTTTGCCAGTGGCTGGTTTCTAGTTCCTGCAGGTCGGGCTCCCCAGGCAGGATGAGCACTGTAACCTCAGATTTCTTGGTGTTCTGAGGGAAGACTCAGTTCTCTGCGATTCTCCATCAGAGCTGCCTTCCCAGCGTGTTCTGTCTTCACATGGCACAGAAGGCACCTGGTAAACTTCTTCGTAGCGACATACACCATCCTGGACAGTTACATCCAGCATGCCTGGGGTGTTGATGGCAGCATGAGAGGGGTTTGGAAGTCCCTGCAGGGGCCACAGGGCACCAGGAGCATTTAGAGGGAACATTGGACTCAGCGGGACTGAGGTGGAGGGAGGGGCTGGGACCCACCAGGAGGAGCTGGCTGAGCATGGCTGAGCATTAATTGTTGAAGCAGAAGCTCACCAGAAACACTCCTGATGGGACATGTAGGCTGAATCTCTCTTAAAGCGGCCTAGAAATAGCAGATGACACATTGCTATGGTCTGAATGTCCTTCCAAATTCAAGTGTTGAAACTTAATCCCCAGTGCAGTGGCGTTTAAGAGGTGGCACATTTGGGGAAATGGTCAGTGCCTTATAAAAGGGCTGGAGGGACCCACGTCAGGCCCTGGAGGACCTTCTGCTCCCCTGCCATGTGAAGACATAGCGTTCAGCTCATTGCCTCTGCAGGAGGCAGTGACAGGGCACCCTCATAGAGGACAAGGCCAGGCCCTCAGCAGACACCCATCTTGCTGCAGCCCTAGCCTTGGACTTCCCAGTGAAGAGCAAATTCCTACCTGTGTCAACTCACACCCCAGCACCTTTGCACACACTGTTTCCGCTGGAACGATCTCACAGATACTGCTGGTCTACCTGGCCCACTTCCCCACTCCCTGCTGGTTCCCATCCATCCCTGAGGGTGAAGCACAGGAGCACATTCCTGCAGGGCCCCTTAGCTTCTCCCCCGTTCCGTTAGTTCCCTGTAATCTGCTGCTCGCCCTGTGATCTTCCTGAAGCTCTGTGTGTAGCACTGTGCTCGCTCATAATTACATGATTAATGTTTCCATTAGCTAATGTCTGTGTGGCCTTCCTGACTGTAAGAATGGCACAGGGCATCCGGCCTGTCCCGGCCAGTCACTGTGTCCTGCCAGGACCTGGCACAGGGTAGCCCAAGGGCTTCCCATCCAGTGGAGGAACTTCTCTCTCTCTGTGGGAAAAGCCAGCACAGAGCGCGGCAAAGAGCTTTGATCTGAGACTCAAGAATCCTCAGTCCTCGTCCCAGCCCTGAAATAAATTTCGTAGGTGACTTTGAAGAGATTATAAGGAGAAAAAGTGCCTCAAATGTTCTAATATCATGGCAATGGCAGAATAAGAAAACAGTGACATGTGTCAACCATATACAATTGCTGGTATTTGACCTCTTTTTTTTTTTTTCCTAACCTACCAAACTGGCAATTTCATGTGGTTTAAACTAATTGAAGAGAAGTCCCTTTTGACTTTGTCATGGGGTCATTGTGTTTCCTCTAAGAAGCCTGGGGTCCCATCCTAAATGAATTTCCTTCCAAGGTAGTTGGGTCAAACCACAGACAGGAAGATCCAGTCTGTGTGGGGGATGGGGAGAGCTGGGCCTAACTCGTCCTGTTGGGCAAAGAAGGTGGGTGGTGGCAGCCACTGTCCCCAAATCACGTTTCCTCTCTCCAGTCACAAACCCCGAATCTTCACTTGGAACACGCTTTGAAAAGATTATCTTTCTTCATGTTCTCATGCCTGCCCCTCGGCCTTTGTGAAGCAATTTCCACAGAAAGGATGGTCTGCCACCAAATAAGAGTTTACTAAGAATAAAAATTGAATTTTGTCTGCCTGTTGACAAGCTGATTGATCTGGGGGCTCTCGTGACCGAATCCTCTCTAAGCGCATTCTCATTTATCATGTGCAAGATTGTTTCAAAATCAATAGCGGTCCTGCACAGACGGGTGTCTGCCGGGGACCCGCCAGGGCCCACAGGCTTCTCTGCAACACGGCTAATTTTTTTGACAGAATTAACAGTTAAATCATTCTGTGTCTTTTATGCCTCTACTGTCACCAAAATCATTTGTTGAGCTCATAATTTTTAATTGATTCCTTGCAAACATTGAGCTTTAAGGAGTTTTCCCTTCTCCTTTTTTTTTTTTTTAAATCATGAAGTTAATTTCTTGCCCTTAATGTTCTTTCTCAAAAATGTGTGTTCGAGAGTTAGGTCGCATTTAGGATCACATTTGGGTTTATTGGAAAGCAACTTGATATTCAACTGGCATCACAGCACACACCATCCAGGAGCAGGAACAGACAGCTGACTTTCTTTTCCACATAGATAAGCTGTGTGTCGTTAGCAATTTTTCTGTCTGTCTCTGGGCCTCATTTTAAGAACCTGGGTTCAATGAAATCTTAAGGACTATCTTTTTTTAACAGACTATTTGTCTAAATCAGAAGCTGCAAACTCAAGTTTCATGGGTAGAATTTGGCCACCGATGGATTTTATTTGGCCTGCAAAGCATCTGTATCTGTGTTGTTTGTTTAACTCAATTCAGCTTTTCCCCCTGAATGTTTAGCTTTTTAAATTAATTTGTTAATTTTTTAATTGACATACACAGCAAGTCACTCTTTTTTTTTTTTTTTTCGTAGAAACAGAATCTCACTTTGTTACCCTGGGTAGAGTGCTGTGGCGTCACACAGCTCACAGCAACCTCCAACTCCTGGGCTTAGGCAATTCTCTTGCCTCAGCCTCCCAAGTAGCTGGGACTACAGGTGCCCCCCACAACACCTGGTGCAGTTTGGCCAGGACCAGGCTTGAATCTGCCACCCTCAGCATACAGGAAAGCTCCCTACCTACTGAGCCACAGGCACCACGCAGAGCAAGTCACTCTTTTCGGTGTACAGTTTAATGAGTTGTGACTCATGCATAGACTCTTGCAACCAACGCGGGCAGGATACAGAACGATTTCAACGTTCCAAAGAATTCCTTTCTGCTTCCCCTTGGTCTTCAAGTACCTTTCCCCAGTTTCTAACCCCTGGCGGTGACTCTGTTCTCTCTTCTCATAGTTCTGCAGTTCCAGGATGCTGTAGAAATAGAACTATATAGTTTTAGATATGGCTTTTGAGATTGAATTCTTTACTCAGCATCACGTATTTGAGATCCTTCGTGCTCTGTGTAATCAACAATTTGCTTCTCTTATCACTCAATCGTATTTCACTGTCTGGATGTACCATCGTGTGATTATTTATTCACCTACTGAGCAACATTTGGGCCATCTAGTTTTGGATGATTGCCGTAGTTTAACTAGATTCCCTCCAAAATCAGGTGCAGCCAATCTGATAGTATTCAGAGGTGATTAGGCCACGGGACGTCCTTCGTGGTTGGAATTCAGACTCTCAGAAACAAGACCTCAGGCAACATTCACCTCCTCTGCCTTCTGCCTTCTGGGCAAGGAAAGAACAAGATGTCACCAGGCCCTAGATCTTCCCGAGCCTTGATCTGGGACGTCCCAGACTCCAGAACTATAAGAGAATAAATTTCTCTCATAAATTACCCATCTCAGATATTCTATTACAGCAGCAGGAAAAGGACAATGACAGCAATTACGAACACTGCTGCTGGAGAGATCTGAGTGCAGGATTTTGTAAGAACATAAGTTTTCATTTCTGCAGTATAAATCCTAGGAGCAGGATTGCAGGGTCATTCCGTGTGTGTGGGTTTAGCACTGGCAGGAGCGGCAGGATTATTTTCCAGAGTGAGTAGGCCATTTTGCACTCCCACCAGCAATGCATGAGAATTCTGCTTTCTCTGTGTCCTCACTGGTATTTGATATTGTCAGTATTTTTTAAAATTTTAATCATTGTGACAGATGAGCAGTGGTATCTCGTGGTGATTTTAATTTGCCTTTCCCTGGTGACGAATGACGCGGAGTATCTTTTCATTGTTTACATGGCACCATATAACTTTTCCAGAGAAGTATTTGTCTAAGTCTTTGGCCTAGTTTTTAGATGGGGTCATTATTTTCTGATTGTTGTATTTTGAGAATTCTTTACATATTCTGGAAACATGTCCTTTGCTTTATAAATAATCTCTCCCAGTGTATGGTTTGTCTTTTTATTTGTCTTCTAAACAGCAGAAAACTGTTTGATTTTAATAAAAACCATCATTTTGTCCCTTTTATTTTTTTTTATTTTACATATGGCACTTTTCATGTCACATCTAAAAAGTCTTTGCCTAATACAATGCCACAAAGGTTTAGTTCTGTGTTTCTAAGAGTTTTACAGTATTTTGTCTTATATTTGGGTCTGTGATCCGTTTTGAGTCCATGTTTTTACATGAGGTGTGGGTCAGTGTTTGGTTTTTTCTTTTCTTTTTTGTGTGTACGAACATCCGGTGTTTTCAGAAAAGTATCCTCTCACCATTAAATTATTATTAACAAGTCAAGCTGACAATACTTCTTTGCTCTCATTTCTGGGTTTTCTGTTCTACTCCACTGGCCTGTTTTCCAGCAAAACTGCGTTGTCTTGACAACAACTTCATAATACACCTTAACATCGGGTGTGAGTCCCCAACATTTTTCTCCTTCAGAATTATTTTGGCTATTCTAGTTCTCCAATATTTCCATACACGTTTTAGATCAGCTAGTATGATTCTACAAGGAATCCTGCTGGGATTTTGACTGAGATTGCATTAGATCTTTGAATCAGTTTGTGGATGGTTGTTATCTCAAGTATATCCCAACTATATTGAGTCTTTCTCTCCAGGGACATGACGTATTTTTCTGTTTCTTTAGCTCTTCTTTGATCTAATTCATCAGAATTACTGAGTTTTCAGCATACAGATGCTAAGCATCTTTTGTTGAATTTATATCGATGAAGTCCCTTTTGGGGGACTAATTTAAGTGGTACTTTTTGACATATTTTCATTACAATTGCTTGTTCATTGCTACTATGTGAAAATATCATTGATTTCTGTATAGTGAGCTTTTCTTCTACCATCTCACTCACTTTTTAGTTCTAGAAGCTTCCTTGTAGATGCCCTGTGATTCTCTGTTCTGATGTGTAGAGAATCATAGTGTCTGCAAATAAGGATGGTTTTATTTTTCTTTCTATTCTGAATGCCTTTTATTTCTTTTTCTAGACTTACGAATTTTCTAGGACATCAGTACAAAATTGAAAAGAAGTGGGGGAAGTTGACACCTTGAGTAGTTCCTGATCTGACAGAGAAAACATTCAACATGCCGTGCTGGCTGTAGGGTTTTGGAGACGCCCTTTATTATGTTTTCTTCTATTCCCAATTTTCTGAGCAGTTTTATGATAAATGGACGCTAAACTTCGTGAAATGCTTTCTCTCCCTCTTTCAATAGGATCATGTCAAGTGAAAAACTACCTGTTTGAATTTTCAATTCTGTGATAAAACCTCACTTGGTCAATAATTTTTTTAATACAGCAGTTTTTAAATGAATGCTTTGAATTTTCAGTTTCTCTTAAAAATTCAGAAGAAGGGGCAGCACCTGTAGCTCAGTGGTTATGGTGCCAGCTACATACACCGAGGTTGGAGTGTTTCGAGCAGGGCCCAGGCCTGCTAAGTAACAATGACAACCGCATCAAAAAATAGCTGGACGTTGTGGTGGGAGCCTGTAGTCCCAGGTACTTGAGAGACTGAGGCAAGAGAATCACTTAAGCCTAAGAGTTGGAGGTTGCTGTGAGCTGTGATGCCATAGCACTCTACTGAGGGCAACATAGTGAGACTCTGTTTCAAAAAAAAAAATCAGAAAAAGATCAGACAAGATTGAATCAGAAATCCTGCCTGGTCACAAATTAAGAGTTAAATAGAGGAAACCCTCTGTATAGTGGGTATTTTGGGGGGGGGAGGTGAGGGGTAGAGTGCTGTGGCATCCTCGCTCACAGCAACCTCCAACTCTTAGGCTTAAGCAACCCTCTTGCCTCAGCCTCCCGAGTAGCTGGAACTATGGGCACCCACCACAACACCTGGCTGGTTTTTCTACTTTCCATAGAGATGGGGTCTAGCTCTTGCTCATGCTGGTCTCACACTCCTGAGCTCAAGCAATCTACCTGCCTCAGCCTCCCAAGTGCTGGATAGAGGCATGAGCCACCACGCCTGGCCTGGCCAGGAGTTTTTTATTGTGACATATGTACTCTTGGCTTTTTTTAAAGCAAAAAAAATTTCTATATGACCACACCTCCAAAAAAACTGAAAAGTAAAAGGCAAAGAGTGCAGTCTGTTTTAGGAAACAAAAATGCAAGAAGGCACCGACTTTTGGAGAAGTGATGAATAGTATTTTTCTTGCTCCTTCTCGTTTCCATCGTGCCGTCACCTCCTTGTGCCCTGCAGACATTTCAATCTGAAACTGTAGAACCTCTCGGGATCATTTCATATATCTGCCGAATACACAAGGAGGCCAGAGGCTCTGGAGGCGTCCAGAGTGGTCATAAGCAAACAACCAACATGTCATTCTTTTTAGGATTTGCCACTTGGACAAATACTGTCCAATGAAGGCCCCATGCCGTTTTCACTGTGCCCAATCCCCATCCTGACTCCCAGGTCTCCGTCTGATGATCGTTGGTTTCCCCAGCATTTTTTTGCCCCAGGGACTAGGTTCCTAGAAGACACTTTTTCCATGGACATGGATGGGGGGATGGTTTCCCAAGCACATTACATTTATTGTATACTTGATTTCTACTTTTAGTTCATTGTAATACAGAATGAAATCATTATACAACTCACCCTAATGGAGAACCAGTTGGAGCCCTGAGCTTGTTTTTCTGCAGCTGGACGCTCACACCTGGGGGAGGTGGGAGGCAGTGACAGATGAGCTGAGCTTACTGACTTGCCCGTCACCTCCTGCTATGTGGCCCAGTTCCTAACAGGCCACCAACTGGTGCCGACCTGAGGCCCTGGGGTTGGGCACCCCAATCCCACTTTACTTCTTTTTCGTTCAACTATCTCTTTACCCTTTATTTGATCCCAGGGCAGCTATTTTTTAGGGAGAAGAAGGAAGGATGATGCATTTGCCCAGTCAGTGCTTCCCCTGGAATGTTCTCTGGATTCTACAATGCAAACCACTTCCCCCAAGACAGATTTCCTTTTCTGCCTCTAAATCTCACCTGTGTAAAACTATTTCAGACTGAAGTGTCCTTTCTATCTCTTTTATACAGATGACAATATCTACTAAGACCCCAGTACCCTGGGCAACCCCCTTGGCTTTCAAAGAAAGGATTAATCGTGCTGTCTCTGGAATCTGGCTACCCCATCCCTCCTCTTTAGAAACTCATCATATACTGTTATCTTTAACCATGATTCTTAATCTCATTTTAAAAGACAAAATATGAACATAATGAAGAAAACATCAGAGTTGCTGAGATGTTCAATGAAACCTAAGTCTCTCCCCACCCATAACCCCATGTCCCCTGGTGTTTCTCTCTAGAAGACACCAGGTTTCTCAGTCTCTTGAAGTTATTTCCAGATGTCTTCTGGGAAGCACCTGTGTCTGTTACACTTGGTGCCCAAATGAATACACCGTATCCTTCCTCACCTTGCTTTTTTGTCCCTTAAAATACACCTTGAAAGATTATATTTCACAAATATGTCTTGAAGATTATTGATCTAAAAGGTATTTATTGAATGCCCAATACATACCAGCACTGTTGAAACTCTAGGGATGTGGCACTGGAGAGACAAAATTTCTATTTTCATTGATTTATTCTATTTGTTATTTTGGTGGACAAATTGACTATTTTGATTGACAGGCTTTCACTGGCACATCAAAACGATACGAAAAAAATAATTCACATCAAAATGATATGAAACAACATAATTTATATATATTATGCATTATGTTAGATAACATAACCTGTATTTGATTATAAAACAAAATCATTTATATATTATGCATTATGTTAGATAATATAACCTGTATTTGATTATAAAACAAAATCATTTATATATATTATGCATTATGTTAGATAACATAACCTGTATTACTAAGTGCTATGAAAAAATTACGTAGGATCATAAAACAGAAAATGTTGAAATATGGGGTTGCAATTTTACACTGGATCTTAGCCAAAAGGCTGAGAAGTGATGGGGCTGTGATTTTAAGTGGACTGACCAGGGAGGACGTCGCTGAGGAGATGACTTTAGACCGGACGCGGACATCTCTACCTGGCATGTAGACAAGTCCTTCTTCTTTATAAGTGCTCCATAGACTCTAAGTGTGTAGTTTACCATAATATAGTCACCAGTTCATGCTGATGGGAAATAGGTTGTTTCCACTCTGCGGCCAATAAACAGTGCTGCAAAGATGACCTTTCAACTTTATTTGCATATATGTATGCATTTAAGTATAGTGGTAAAAGATCTTACCCCAAGATTGCTATATCAGAAGAAAGAATTACCTGTATAAATACCCATGTTGCCCAGCAGAGTGAGTTTCTAAGGGTAAGAACCGTATTCTAGACATGTTTAGATTTCTTGAGCCTAGAAGATGTTTTTGGTTTGACCACACAATGTCTCAGAATGATGAATGGAGTGATTTGAGCACAGCTTTTCATTGTTTCAGGAAGCATAGCAGCTTTCCCACTAACCTAGACCATATCCCACCACGTCAGTACACAGCCTCCTCCTTGGACTGCTGCTGACACGGCTGAGCTTATCAAAAGAACCTAGCCTAGAGGGAGGGTTGGTAGGGTTATCACACCTATGGAGCATATTGCAAGTACAAGTTGGATCTACCAGGTGTAGAGCACAAATGTCTTAATGCTGTAACTGGGTAAAAATGGTGAAGGCTTTGTTGTTTAGTAGGATGTAAGCACTCCAATTTGTACAAATGATCAACACATGGAAGCCCATAATGACATAAATGTATTTATGATCTATGTACAAATGACTGAAAAAGAAAAAAAAAAGAACCTAACCAGGCAGAAAGTAAAATGTCTCTTCCATTAGCCAATAAGTAGTATTTTTTCTCCTTTGCATAGAATGGACTCTATAAAGCCTCACTGTAAAGGAAAAAGCAATAATTCACATCACATGTTTAAGCACTTTCAAACACATAACCATCTCCTTCCTAAAGTCCTTTTTTTGCGGGGATGTCCAAAGGAGTCAACATATTCTCAAGGTCAAGGAACCCCAGAAACTTGGCAGACTTCAAGGACTGTTGAACATTTTAGTTAAAGTTAAAATCGGTCTAGTTTGGGAGGAAAAAAAGAAAAAAAACTCCCAAAGAAGACATGATGGATATGTCTCAACGTAAAGCTCTGATAATATTTTCGGAGGATGTCAGAACATTTACAATTATTCAATGCTTAGAACTCATTTGCTCCCGGCATTATCTGTGTTGGTCATAAAGGAAAGTACCCTTGAAGCAAGTAGGGAAAGGTCATCTCGTAAATACAATAAGCAATCTCTTTGCTCTTAGTTTGGTCCGAGGAGCTAAGAGGAAAATACATAAATAAGGAAGTCAGCTATAAATGGCTGGCTGGCAGGCCTGGATTTGTAGGGCATGGGATTCCTACTGACGGGAGAGCCTGGTGCGCTCCCAGGAAGAGCAACAAGAAGTGATTTCTATTAAACCCTCATATCTTATTAATTTTATAACATAAATTGCCATTAGGCCTTCCCGTGGAATAGACAATGATGATAATTTACACATGCAGGACAGATAAATGATTCAATTCTTAGTTACAAGAGACTGGTGACAGTGATTACTGATGCTCATTTCTCCCATGCACATTATGTGGGGCAGGAAACTCCAGGTTTAGAGGCCTTCCATGTTTTTTCAAAGTAAATCAGTCACTCACATAATAATTATTTATTATTCCACATTGGCAGACAGTTGGGTGCATTTATGACAGTTAAGAGCTTTAGACAAAATACTGCAAAGTGAAGCGACCGATAAAATATTTTACAGCACGAGAGATAGCAACGATGATTAGAAAGACGCCTCAGTACATAATGAAAGAAAAACACTTGAGGTTGTTCTGGGTCCCCTGGCTATTTTTCAGCCATGCATTTGGTTTGTTTGGGTATGAAGTGCTGGGGTTTACCTAAGATTTGGACTCAGACCACTAGGAGTCTTTATAAAGTGCCTCCTTCTCTAAATATTACCCATCCACCCATCTGTCTCTGTATTTCATTTTTCATTCTTGCATCCAACTTTGACTAAGCATTTTCTCTGAGCCAAGGACCCCAGTAAGCCCTTCCTATCATACCTAACTGGTAAGTCCCCTGATTGAGAACCGAGTGAATTCTTGTTTTCATTTATATTGGTCTATCTCTTCCCACTCCCTGCCTAGTTTTATTCCAAAAGTTGATTAGAGTTAGGTTTCCATAAAAAAAAAAAAAAAGAAAAGAAAAGAAAGTGAAAAACACTGAAAGTTGTCTGCCTGGGAAATACTTTATGAAGAAGACTTCTGTGGCAATGGCAACAACAACAAAAATAAACAAATGGGAGTTAATTAAACTGAAAAGCTTCTGTACAGCTAAGGAGACAACAACCAAAGCAAATAGACAACCTACA